>JAUJEF010000554.1:0-43000 GCA_030444885.1 Citrus sp. QX-2021 | reverse complement strand
CGGAGCGGCTGTGCCCGCGGCCTATTTTTGGCATGCGGAGGCCGCTTGCAAAGTCTCGCCCCATTCCGAGTCCGGCGGACGAAGTTGGCCAGCCCTCCCCCCAAGGCTATAGCCCACCCGTTTTTTGGCCATTTTTCCGCTGGGGGGTTTGGGCGCGCCGACCTTCGGGGTGTTATTTTTGGGCGAGGCTGTGCCCGTGGCCTATTTTTGGCACGCGGAGGCCGCTCGCAAAGTCTCGCCCTATTCCCAGTCCGGCGGACGAAGTTGGCCAGCCCCTCCCCCCAAGGCTATAGCCCACCCGTTTTTTGGCCATTTTTCCGCTGGGGGGTTTGGACGCGCCGACCTTCGGGGGGTTATTTTTCGGAGCGGCTGTGCCCGCGGCCTATTTTTGGCACGCGGAGGCCGCTTGCAAAGTCTCACCCCATTCCGAGTCCGGCGGACGAAGTTGGCCAGCCCTCCCCCCAAGGCTATAGCCCACCCGTTTTTTGGCCATTTTTCCGCCGGGGGGTTTGGGCGCGCCAACCTTCGGGGGGTTATTTTTCGGAGCGGCTGTGCCCGCGGCCTATTTTTGGCATGCGGAGGCCGCTTGCAAAGTGTCGCCCCATTCCGAGTCCGGCGGACGAAGTTGGCCAGCCCTCCCCCCAAGGCTATAGCCCACCCGTTTTTTGGCCATTTTTCCGCTGGGGGGTTTGGGCGCGCCGACCTTCGGGGTGTTATTTTTGGGCGCGGCTGTGCCCGTGGCCTATTTTTGGCACGCGGAGGCCGCTCGCAAAGTCTCGCCCTATTCCCAGTCCGGCGGACGAAGTTGGCCAGCCCCTCCCCCCAAGGCTATAGCCCACCCGTTTTTTGGCCATTTTTCCGCTAGGGGGTTTGGGCGCGCCGACCTTCGGGCGGTTATATTTGGGCACGGCTGTACACGCGGCCTATTTTTGGCACGCGGAGGCGACTCCCAAAGTCTCACCCCATTCCGAGTCCGACGGACGAAGTTGGCCAGCCACTCCCCCCAAGGCTATCGCCCACCCGTTTTTTGGCCATTTTTCCGCTGGGGGGTTTGGGCGCGCCGAACATCGGGGGGTTATTTTTGGACGCGGCTGTGCCCGCGGCCTATTTTTGGCACGTGGAGGCCGCTCGCAAAGTCTCGCCCCATTCCGAGTCCGGCGGACGAAGTTGGCCAGCCCCACCCCCCAAGGCTATAGCCCACCCGTTTTTGTGGCCTTTTTCCGCTGGACGAACTTGGCGCCCCGCCCTTCAGGCGGTTATTTTTCGGCGCGGCTGCGCCCGTGGCCTATTTTTGGCACACCGAGGCCCCTCGCAAAGTCTCGCGCCACCCGAGTCCGGCGGATGAAGTTGGCCTGCCCCACCCCTCAAGGCTATAGCCCACCCATTTTTGTAGCCTTTTTCCGCTGGACGAACTTGGCGCCCCGCCCTTCGGGCGGTTATTTTTCGGTGCGGCTGCGCCCGTGGCCTATTTTTGGCACACAGAGGCCCCTCGCAAAGTCTCGCGCCACACGAGTCCGGCGGACGAAGTTGGCCAGCCCCACCCCCCAAGGCTATAGCCCATCACTTTTTGTCGCCTTTTTCCGCTGGACGAACTTGGCGCCCCGGCCTTCGGGCGGTTATTTTTGGGCGCGGATGTGTCCGTGGCCTATTTTTGGCACACGGAGGCCCCTCGCAAAGTCTAGCGCCATTCCGAGTCCGGCGGACGAAGTGGGCCGGCCCCACCCCCCAAGGCTATAGCCCACCCGTTTTTGTGGCCTTTTTCCGCTGGACGAACTTGGCGCCCCGGCCTTCGGTCGGTTATTTTTGGGCGCGGCTGTGCCCGGGGCCTATTTTTGGCACAAGGAGGCCACTCGCAAAGTCTCGCGCCATTCCGAGTCCGGCGGACGAAGTGGGCCAGCCCCACCCCCCAAGGCTATAGCCCACCCGTTTTTGCGGCCTTTTTCCGCTGGACGAACTTGGCGCCCCGGCCTTCGGGCAGTTTTTTTTGGGCGCGGCTGTATCCGCGGCTTAGTTTTGGCACACGGAGGCCGCTCGCAAAGTCTCGCGCCATTCCGAGTCCGGTGGACGAAGTGGGCCAGCCCCACCCCCCAAGGCTATAGCCCACCCGTTTTTGTGGCCTTTTTCCGCTGGACGAACTTGGCGCCCCGGGCGTCGGGCGGTTGTTTTTGAGTGCGGCTGTGCCCGCGACCTATTTTTGGCACATGGAGGCCCCTCGTAAAGTCTCGCGCCATTCCGAGTCCGGCGGACGAAGTGGGCCAGCCCCACCCCCCAAGGCTATAGCCCACCCGTTTTTGTGGCCTTTTTCCGCTGGTCTAACTTGGCGCCGCGGCCTTCGGGCGGGTATTTTTCTGTACGGCTGTGCCCGCGGCCTATTTTTGGCACAAGGAGGCACCTCGCAAAGTCTCGCGCCATTCCGAGTCCGGCGGACGAAGTTGGCCAGCCCCACCCCCCAAGGCTATAGCCCACCCGTGTTTGTGGCCTTTTTCCGCTGGACGAACTTGGCGCCCCGGCCTTCGGTCGGTTATTTTTGGGCGCGGCTGTGGCCGGGGCCTATTTTTGGCACAAGGAGGCCGCTCGCAAAGTCTCGCGCCATTCCGAGTCCGGCGGACGAAGTGGGCCAGCCCCACCCCCCAAGGCTATAGCCCACCCGTTTTTGCGGCCTTTTTCCGCTGGACGAACTTGGCGCCCCGGCCTTCGGGCAGTTTTTTTTGGGTGCGGCTGTATCCGCGACCTATTTTTGGCACACGGAGGCCCCTCGCAAAGTCTCGCGCCATTCCGAGTCCGGCGGACGAAGTGAGCCAGCCCCACCCCCCAAGGCTATAGCCCACCCGTTTTTGTGGCCTTTTTCCGCTGGTCTAACTTGGCGCCGCGGCCTTCGGGCGGGTATTTTTCTGTGCGGTTGTGCCCGCGGCCTATTTTTGGCACAAGGAGGCGCCTCGCAAAGTCTCGCGCCATTCCGAGTCCGGCGGACGAAGTTGGCCAGCCCCACCCCCCAAGGCTATAGCCCACCCGTGTTTGTGGCCTTTTTCCGCTGGACGAACTTGGCGCCCCGGCCTTCGGGCGGTTATTTTTGGGTACGGCTGTGCCCGGGGCCTATTTTGGGCACACGGAGGCCGCTCGCAAAGTCTCACGCCATTCCGAGTCCGGCGGACGAAGTTGGCCAGCCCCACCCCCCAAGGCTATAGCACACCCGTTTTTGTGGCCTTTTTCCGCTGGACGAACTTGGCGCCGCGGCCTTCGGGCTGGTATTTTTGGGCGAGATTGTGCCCGCAGCCTATTTTTGCCACACTGAGGCACCTCGCAAAGTCTCACGCCATTCCGAGTCCGGCGGACGAAGTGGGCCAGCCCCACCCCCCAAGGCTATAGCCCACCCGTTTTTGCGGCCTTTTTCCGCTGGACGAACTTGGCGCCCCGGCCTTCGGGCAGTTTTTTTTGGGCGCGGCTCTATCCGCGGCTTAGTTTTGGCACACGGAGGCCGCTCGCAAAGTCTCGCGCCATTCCGAGTCCGGCGGACGAAGTGGGCCAGCCCCACCCCCCAAGGCTATAGCCCACCCGTTTTTGTGGCCTTTTTCCGCTGGACGAACTTGGCGCCCCGGGCGTCGGGCGGTTGTTTTTGAGTGCGGCTGTGCCCGCGACCTATTTTTGGCACACGGAGGCCCCTCGTAAAGTCTCGCGCCATTCCGAGTCCGGCGGACGAAGTGGGCCAGCCCCACCCCCCAAGGCTATAGCCCACCCGTTTTTGTGGCCTTTTTCCGCTGGTCTAACTTGGCGCCGCGGCCTTCAGGCGGGTATTTTTCTGTACGGCTGTGCCCGCGGCCTATTTTTGGCACAAGGAGGCACCTCGCAAAGTCTCGCACCATTCCGAGTCCGGCGGACGAAGTTGGCCAGCCCCACCCCCCAAGGCTATAGCCCACCCGTGTTTGTGGCCTTTTTCCGCTGGACGAACTTGGCGCCCCGGCCTTCGGTCGGTTATTTTTGGGCGCGGCTGTGGACGGGGCCTATTTTTGGCACAAGGAGGCCGCTCGCAAAGTCTCGCGCCATTCCGAGTCCGGCGGACGAAGTGGGCCAGCCCCACCCCCCAAGGCTATAGCCCACCCGTTTTTGCGGCCTTTTTCCGCTGGACGAACTTGGCGCCCCGGCCTTCGGGCAGTTTTTTTTGGGTGCGGCTGTATCCACGGCTTAGTTTTGGCACACGGAGGCCGCTCGCAAAGTCTCGCGCCATTCCGAGTCCGGCGGACGAAGTGAGCCAGCCCCACCCCCCAAGGCTATAGCCCACCCGTTTTTGTGGCCTTTTTCCGCTGGTCTAACTTGGCGCCGCGGCCTTCGGGCGGGTATTTTTCTGTGCGGTTGTGCCCGCGGCCTATTTTTGGCACAAGGAGGCGCCTCGCAAAGTCTCGCGCCATTCCGAGTCCGGCGGACGAAGTTGGCCAGCCCCACCCCCCAAGGCTATAGCCCACCCGTGTTTGTGGCCTTTTTCCGCTGGACGAACTTGGCGCCCCGGCCTTCGGGCGGTTATTTTTGGGTACGGCTGTGCCCGGGGCCTATTTGGGGCACACGGAGGCCGCTCGCAAAGTCTCACGCCATTCCGAGTCCGGCGGACGAAGTTGGCCAGCCCCACCCCCCAAGGCTATAGCCCACCCGTTTTTGTGGTCTTTTTCCGCTGGACGAACTTGGCGCCCCGGCCTTCGGTCGGTTATTTTTGGGCGCGGCTGTGCCCGGGGCCTATTTTTGGCACAGGGAGGCCACTCGCAAAGTCTCGCGCCATTCCGAGTCCGGCGGACGAAGTGGGCCAGCCCCACCCCTCAAGGCTATAGCCCACCCGTTTTTGCGGCCTTTTTCCGCTGGACGAACTTGGCGCCCCGGCCTTCGGGCAGTTTTTTTTGGGCGCGGCTGTATCCGCGGCTTAGTTTTGGCACATGGTGGCCGCTCACAAAGTCTCGCGCCATTCCGAGTCCGGCGGACGAAGTGGGCCAGCCCCACCCCCCAAGGCTATAGCCCACCCGTTTTTGTGGCCTTTTTCCGCTGGTCTAACTTGGCGCCGCGGCCTTCGGGCGGGTATTTTTCTGTACGGCTGTGCCCGCGGCCTATTTTTGGCACAAGGAGGCACCTCGCAAAGTCTCGCGCCATTCCGAGTCCGGCGGACGAAGTTGGCCAGCCCCACCCCCCAAGGCTATAGCCCACCCGTGTTTGTGGCCTTTTTCCGCTGGACGAACTTGGCGCCCCGGCCTTTGGGCGGTTCTTTTTGGGTGCGGCTGTGCCCGGGGCCTATTTTGGGCACACGGAGGCCGCTCGCAAAGTCTCACGCCATTCCGAGTCCGGCGGACGAAGTTGGCCAGCCCCACCCCCCAAGGCTATAGCACACCCGTTTTTGTGGCCTTTTTCCGCTGGACGAACTTGGCGCCGCGGCCTTCGGGCTGGTATTTTTGGGCGAGATTATGCCCGCGGCCTATTTTTGCCACACTGAGGCGCCTCGCAAAGTCTCACGCCATTCCGAGTCCGGCGGACGAAGTTGGCCAGCCCCACCCCCCAAGGCTATAGCCCACCCGTTTTTGTGGCTTTTTTCCGCTGGTCTAACTTGGCGCCGCGGCCTTCGGGCGGGTATTTTTGGGCGCGGCTGTGCCCGTGGCCTATTTTTGGCACACGGAGGCGCCTCGCAATGTCTAGCGCCATTCCGAGTCCGGCGGACAAAGTTTGCCAGCCCCACCCCCCAAGGCTATATCCCACCCGTTTTTGTGGCGTTTTTCCGCTGGACGAACTTGGCGCCGCGGCCTTCGGGCTGGTATTTTTGGGTGCAACTGTGCCCGCGGCCTATTTTTGGCACACGGAGGTGCCTCGCAAAGTCTCGCGCCATTCCGAGTCCGGCGGACGAAGTTGGCCAGCCCCACCCCCCAAGGCTATAGCCCACCCATTTTTGTGGCCTTTTTCCGCTGGACGAACTTGGCGCCCCAGCCTTCGGGTGGTTATTTTTGGGCGCGGATGTGTCCGTGGCCTATTTTTGGTACACGGAGGCCCCTCACAAAGTCTCGCGCCATTCCGAGTCCGGCGGACGAAGTTGGCCAGCCCCACCCCCCAAGGCTATAGCCCACCCGTTTTTACGGCCTTTTTCCGCTGGATGAACTTGGCGCCCCGGCCTTCGGGTGGTTATTTTTGGGCACGGATGTGTCCGGGGCCTATTTTTGGCACAAGGAGGCCACTCGCAAAGTCTCGCGCCATTCCGAGTCCGGCGGACGAAGTGGGCCAGCCCCACCCCCCAAGGCTATAGCCCACCCGTTTTTGCGGCCTTTTTCCGCTGGACGAACTTGGCGCCCCGGCCTTCGGGCAGTTTTTTTTGGGCGCGGCTGTATCCGCGGCTTAGTTTTGGCACACGGAGGCCGCTCACAAAGTCTCGCGCCATTCTGAGTCCGGCGGACGAAGTGGGCCAGCCCCACCCCCCAAGGCTATAGCCCACCCGTTTTTGTGGCCTTTTTCCGCTGGTCTAACTTGGCGCCGCGGCCTTCGGGCGGGTATTTTTCTGTACGGCTGTGCCCGCGGCCTATTTTTGGCACAAGGAGGCACCTCGCAAAGTCTCGCGCCATTCCGAGTCCGGCGGACGAAGTTGGCCAGCCCCACCCCCCAAGGCTATAGCCCACCCGTGTTTGTGGCCTTTTTCCGCTGGACGAACTTGGCGCCCCGGCCTTCGGTCGGTTATTTTTGGGCGCGGCTGTGGCCGGGGCCTATTTTTGGCACAAGGAGGCCGCTCGCAAAGTCTCGCGCCATTCCGAGTCCGGCGGACGAAGTGGGCCAGCCCCACCCCCCAAGGCTATAGCCCACCCGTTTTTGCGGCCTTTTTCCGCTGGACGAACTTGGCGCCCCGGCCTTCGGGCAGTTTTTTTTGGGTGCGGCTGTATCCGCGGCTTAGTTTTGGCACACGGAGGCCGCTTGCAAAGTCTCGCGCCATTCCGAGTCCGGCGGACGAAGTGAGCCAGCCCCACCCCCCAAGGCTATAGCCCACCCGTTTTTGTGGCCTTTTTCCGCTGGTCTAACTTGGCGCCGCGGCCTTCGGGCGGGTATTTTTCTGTGCGGTTGTGCCCGCGGCCTATTTTTGGCACAAGGAGGCGCCTCGCAAAGTCTCGCGCCATTCCGAGTCCGGCGGACGAAGTTAGCCAGCCCCACCCCCCAAGGCTATAGCCCACCCGTGTTTGTGGCCTTTTTCCGCTGGACGAACTTGGCGCCCCGGCCTTCGGGCGGTTCTTTTTGGGTGCGGCTGTGCCCGGGGCCTATTTTGGGCACACGGAGGCCGCTCGCAAAGTCTCACGCCATTCCGAGTCCGGCGGACGAAGTTGGCCAGCCCCACCCCCCAAGGCTATAGCACACCCGTTTTTGTGTCCTTTTTCCGCTGGACGAACTTGGCGCCGCGGCCTTCGGGCTGGTATTTTTGGGCGAGATTGTGCCCGCGGCCTATTTTTGCCACACTGAGGCGCCTCGCAAAGTCTCACGCCATTCCGAGTCCGGCGGACGAAGTTGGCCAGCCCCACCCCCCAAGGCTATAGCCCACCCGTTTTTGTGGCCTTTTTCCGCTGGTCTAACTTGGCGCCGCGGCCTTCGGGGGGGTATTTTTGGGCGCGGCTGTGCCCGTGGCCTATTTTTGGCACACGGAGGTGCCTCGCAATGTCTAGCGCCATTCCGAGTCCGGCGGACAAAGTTTGCCAGCCCCACCCCCCAAGGCTATATCCCACCCGTTTTTGTGGCGTTTTTCCGCTGGACGAACTTGGCGCCGCGGCCTTCGGGCGGGTATTTTTGGGTGCGACTGTGCCCGCGGCCTATTTTTGGCACACGGAGGCGCCTCGCAAAGTCTCGCGCCATTCCGAGTCCGGCGGACGAAGTTGGCCAGCCCCACCCCCCAAGGCTATAGCCCACCCATTTTTGTGGCCTTTTTCCGCTGGACGAACTTGGCGCCCCAGCCTTCGGGAGGTTATTTTTGGGCGCGGATGTGTCCGTGGCCTATTTTTGGCACACGGAGGCCCCTCACAAAGTCTCGCGCCATTCCGAGTCCGGCGGACGAAGTTGGCCAGCCCCACCCCCCAAGGCTATAGCCCACCCGTTTTTACGGCCTTTTTCCGCTGGATGAACTTGGCGCCCCGGCCTTCGGGCGGTTATTTTTGGGCACGGATGTGTCCGTGGCCTATTTTTGGCACACGGAGGCCCCTCGCAAAGTATCGTGCCATTCCGAGTCCGGCGGACGAAGTTGGCCTGCCCCACCCCTCAAGGCTATAGCCCACCCATTTTTGTGGCCTTTTTCCGCTGGATGAACTTGGCGCCCCGGCATTCGGGCGGTTATTTTTGGGCGCGGATGTGTCTGTGGCCTATTTTTGGCACACGGAGGCCCCTCGCAAAGTCTCGTGCCATTCCGAGTCCGGCGGACGAAGTTGGCCTGCCCCACCCCTCAAGGCTATAGCCCACCCATTTTTGTGGCCTTTTTCCGCTGGACGAACTTGGCGCCCCGGCCTTCGGGCGGTTATTTTTGGGCGCGGCTGTGCCCGCGGTCTATTTTTGGCACACGGAGACCCCTCGAAAAGTCTCGCGCCATTCCGAGTCCGGCGGATGAAGTTGGCCAGCCCCACCCCCCAAGGCTATAGCCCACCCGTTTTTGTGGCATTTTTCCGCTGAACGAACTTGGCACCCCGGCCTTCGGGCGGTAATTTTTGGGCGCGGCTGTACCCATGGCCTATTTTTGGCATGCGGAGGCCCCTCGCAAAGTCTCGCGCCATTCCGTGTCCAGCGGACGAAGTTGGCCAGCCCCACCTCCCAAGGCTATAGCCCACCCGTCTTAGTGGCCTTTTTCCGCTGGACGAACTTGGCGCCCCGACCTTCGGGCGGTTATTTTTGGGCGCGGCTGTGCCCGTGGCCAATTTTTGGCACACGGAGGCCCCTCGCAAAATCTCCCGCCATTCCGAGTCCGGCGGACGAATTGGGCCAGGCCCACCCCCCAAGGCTATAGCCCACCCGTTTTTGTGGCCTTTTTCCGCTGGACGAACTTGGCGCCACGGCCTTCGGGCGGTTATTTTTGGGTGCGGCTGTGCCTGCAACCTATTTTTGGCATGCGGAGGCCGCTCGCAAAGTCTCGCCCCATTCCGAGTCCGGCGGACGAAATTGGCCAGCCCCTCCCCCCAAGGCTATAGCCCAACCGTTTTTTGGCTGTTTTTCCGCTGGACGAACTTGGCGCCCCGGCCTTCGGGCGGTTATTTTTGGGCGCGGCTGTGCCCACGGTCTATTTTTGGCACGCGGAGGCCGCTCGCAAAGTGTCGCCCCATTCCGAGTCCGGCGGACGAAGTTAGCCAGACCCTCCCCCCAAGGCTATAGCCCACCCGTTTTTTGGCCTTTTTTCCGCTGGGGGGTTTGGCGCGCCGACCTTCGGGCGGTTATTTTTGGGCGCGGCTGTGCCCGCGGCCTAGTTTTGGCATGTGGAGCCGCTCGCAAAGTCTCACCCCATACTGAGTCAGGCGGACGAAGTAGGCCAGCCCCTCCCCCCAAGGCTATAGCCCCCCCGTTTTTTGGCCATTTTTCCGCTGGACGAACTTGGCGCCCCGGCCTTCGGCGGGTTATTTTTGGGCGCGGCTGTACCCGCGGCCTATTTTTGGCACGCGGAGGCCGCTCGCATAGTGTCGCCCCATTCCGAGTCCGGCGGACGTAGTTGGCCAGCCCCTCCCCCCAAGGCTATAGCCCACCCGTTTTTTGGCCATTTTTCCGCTGGACGAACTTGGCGCCCCGGCCTTCGGTGGGTTATTTTTGGACGCGGCTGTGCCCGCGGCCTATTTTTGGCACACGGAGGCACCTCGCAAAGTCTCGCGCCATTCCGAGTCCAGCGGACGAAGTTGGCCAGCCACACCCCCCAAGGCTATACCCACCCGTTTTTGTGGCCATTTTCCGCTGGAGGAACATGGCGCCCCGCCCTTCGGGCGGATATTTTTGGGTACGGCTGTGCCCCCGGCCTATTTTTGGCACACGGAGGCTCCTCGCAAAGTCTCGCGCCATTCCGAGTCCGGCGGACGAAGTTGGCCAGCCCCCCCCTCCCAAGGCTATAGCCCACCCGTTTTTGTGGCCATTTTCCGCTGGACGAACTTGGCGCCACGGCCTTCGAGCGGGTATTTTTGGGCGCGGCTGTGCCCGCGGCCTATTTTTGGCACACGGAGGCGCCTCGCAAAGGCTCGCACCATTCCGAGTCCGGCAGACGAAGTGGGCCAGCCCCACTCCCCAAGGCTATAGCCCACCCGTTTTTGTGGCCATTTTCCGCTGGACGAACTTGGCGCCCCGGCCTTCGGGCGGGTATTTTTGGGGCCGGCTGTACGCGCGGCCTATTTTTGGCACACGGAGGCGCCTCGCAAAGTCTCGCGCCATTCCGAGTCCGGCGGACGAAGTTGGCCAGCCCCACCAGCCAAGGCTATAGCCCACCCGTTTTTGTGGCCATTTTCCACTGGACTAACTTGGCGCCCCGGCCTTCGGGAGAGTATTTTTGGATGCAGCTGTGCCCGCGGCCTATTTTTGGCACACGGAGGCACCTCGCAAAGTCTCGCGCCATTCCGAGTCCGGCGGACGAAGTGGGCCAGCCCCACTCCCCAAGGCTATAGCCCACCCGTTTTTGTGGCCTTTTTCCGCTGGACGAACTTGGCGCCCCGGCCTTCGGGCGGGTATTTTTTGGGTGCGGCTGTGCCCGCGTCCTATTTTTGGCACACGGATGCGCCTCGCAAAGTCTCGCGCCATTCCGAGTCCGGCGGACGAAGTTGGCCAGCCCCACCCCCCAAGGCTATAGCCCACCCGTTTTTGTGGCCATTTTCCGCTGGACGAACTTGGCGCCCCGGCCTTTGGGCTGGTATTTTTGGACGCGGCTGTGCCCGCGGCCTATTTTTGGCACACAGAGGCGCCTCGCAAAGTCTCGCGCCATTCCGAGTCTGGCGGACGAAGTTGACCAGCCCCACCCCCCAAGGCTATAGCCCACCCGTTTTTGTGGCCATTTTCCGCTGGACTAACTTGGCGCCCCGGCCTTCGGGAGGGTATTTTTGGACGCGGCTGTGCCCACGGCCTATTTTTGGCACACGGAGGCACCTCGCAAAGTCTCGCGCCATTCCGAGTCCGGCGGACGAAGTTGGCCAGCCACACCCCCCAAGGCTATACCCACCCGTTTTTGTGGCCATTTTCCGCTGGACGAAATTGGCGCCCCGGCCATCGGGCGGGTAATTTTGGGCGCGGCTGTGCCCGCGTCCTATTTCTGGCACACGGAGGCGCCTCGCAAAGTCTCGCGCCATTCCTAGTCCGGCGGACGAAGTTGGCCAGCCCCCCCCTCCCAAGGCTATAGCCCACCCGTTTTTGTGGCCATTTTCCGCTGGACGAACTTGGCGCCACGGCCTTCGGGCGGGTATTTTTGGGCGCGGCTGTGCCCGCGGCCTATTTTTGGCACACGGAGGCGCCTCGCAAAGGCTCGCACCATTCCGAGTCCGGCGGACGAAGTTGGCCAGCCCCACCCCCCAAGGCTATAGCCCACCCGTTTTTGTGGCCATTTTCCGCTGGACGAAATTCGCGCCCCGGCCATCGGGCGGGTAATTTTGGGCGCGGCTGTGCCCGCGTCCTATTTCTGGCACACGGAGGCGCCTCGCAAAGTCTCGCGCCATTCCTAGTCCGGCGGACGAAGTTGGCCAGCCCCACCCCCCAAGGCTATAGCCCACCCGTTTTTGTGGCCATTTTCCGCTGGACGAAATTGGCGCCCCGGCCATCGGGCGAGTAATTTTGGGCGCGGCTGTGTCCGCGGCCTATTTTTGGAACACGGAGGCACCTTGCAAAGTCTCGCGCCATTCCGAGTCCAGCGGACGAATTCTCGCGCCATTCCGAGTCCGGCGGACGAATTTTGGCCAGCCCAACCCCCCAAGGCTATAGCCCACCCGTTTTTGTGGCCATTTTCCGCTGGACTAACTTAGCGCCCCGGCCTTCGGGCGGGTATTTTTGGATGCGGCTGTGCCCGCGGCCTATTTTTGGCACACGGAGGCACCTCGCAAAGTCTCGCGCCATTCCGAGTCCAGCGGACGAAGTTGGCCAGCCACACTCCCCAAGGCTATACCCACCCGTTTTTGTGGCCATTTTCCGCTGGAGGAACATGGCGCCCCGGCCTTCGGGCGGATATTTTTGGGCACGGCTGTGCCCCCGGCCTATTTTTGGCACACGGAGGCTCCTCGCAAAGTCTCGCGCCATTCCGAGTCCGGCGGACGAAGTTGGCCAGCCCCACCAGCCAAGGCTATAGCCCACCCGTTTTTGTGGCCATTTTCCACTGGACTAACTTGGCGCCCCGGCCTTCGGGAGGGTATTTTTGGACGCGGCTGTGCCCACGGCCTATTTTTGGCACACGGAGGCACCTCGCAAAGTCTCGCGCCATTCCGAGTCCGGCGGACGAAGTTGGCCAGCCACACCCCCCAAGGCTATACCCACCCGTTTTTGTGGCCATTTTCCGCTGGACGAACTTGGCGCCCCGGCCTTCGGGCGGGTATTTTTGGGCGCGGCTGTGCCCGCAGCCTATTTTTGGCACACGGAGGCACCTCGCAAATTCTCGCGCCATTCCGACTCCGGCGGACGAAGTTGGCCAGCCCCACCAGCCAAGGCTATAGCCCACCCGTTTTTGTGGCCATTTTCCGCTGGACGAACTTGGCGCCCCGTTCTTCGGGCGGGTATTTTTGGGCGCGGCTGTGCCCGCGGCCTATTTTTGGCACACGGAGGCGCCTCGCAATGTCTCGCGCCATTCCGAGTCCGGCGGACGAAGTTGGCCTGCCCCATCCCCCAAGGCTATAGCCCACCTATTTTTGTGGCCATTTTCCGCTGGACGAACTTGGCGCCTCGGCCTTCGGGCGGGTATTTTTGGACGCGGCTGTGGACGAGGCCTATTTTTGGCACACGGAGGCACCTCGTAACGTCTCGCGCCATTCCGAGTCCGGCGGACGAAGTTGGCCAGCCCCACCCCCCAAGGCTATAGCCCACCCGTTTTTGTGGCCATTTTCCGCTGGACGAACTTGGCGCCCCGGCCTTCGGGCGGGTATTTTTGGGGGCGGCTGTACGCGCGGCCTATTTTTGGCACACGGAGGCGCCTCGCAAAGTCTCGCGCCATTCCGAGTCCGGCGGACGAAGGTGGCCAGCCCCACCCCCCAAGGCTATAGCCCACCCGTTTTTGTGGCCATTTTCCGCTGGACGAACTTGGCGCCCCGGCCTTCGGGCGGGTATTTTTGGGCGCGGCTGTGCCCGCAGCCTATTTTTGGCACACGGAGGCGCCTCGCAAATTCTCGCGCCATTCCGAGTCCGGCGGACGAAGTCGGCCAGCCCCACCAGCCAAGGCTATAGCCCACCCGTTTTTGTGGCCATTTTCCGCTGGACGAACTTGGCGCCCCGGCCTTTGGGCGGGTATTTTTGGGTGCGGCTGTGCCCGCGGCCTATTTTTGGCACACAGAGGCGGCTCGCAAAGTCTCGCGCCATTCCGAGTCCGGCGGACGAAGTTGGCCAGCCACACCCCCCAAGGCTATACCCACCCGTTTTTGTGGCCATTTTCCGCTGGAGGAACATGGCGCCCCGGCCTTCGGGTGGATATTTTTGGGCACGGCTGTGCCCCCGGCCTATTTTTGGCACACGGAGGCTCCTCGCAAAGTCTCGCGCCATTCCGAGTCCGGCGGACGAAGTTGGCCAGCCCCCCCCTCCCAAGGCTATAGCCCACCCGTTTTTGTGGCCATTTTCCGCTGGACGAACTTGGCGCCACGGCCTTCGGGCGGGTATTTTTGGGCGCGGCTGTGCCCGCGGCCTATTTTTGGCACACGGAGGCGCCTCGCAAAGGCTCGCACCATTCCGAGTCCGGCGGACGAAGTTGGCCAGCCCCACCCCCCAAGGCTATAGCCCACCCGTTTTTGTGGCCATTTTCCGCTGGACGAAATTGGCGCCCCGGCCATCGGGCGGGTAATTTTGGGCGCGGCTGTGCCCGCGTCCTATTTCTGGCACACGGAGGCACCTCGCAAAGTCTCGCGCCATTCCTAGTCCGGCGGACGAAGTTGGCCAGCCCCACCCCCCAAGGCTATAGCCCACCCGTTTTTGTGGCCATTTTCCGCTGGACGAAATTGGCGCCCCGGCCATCGGGCGAGTAATTTTGGGCGCGGCTGTGTCCGCGGCCTATTTTTGGAACACGGAGGCACCTTGCAAAGTCTCGCGCCATTCCGAGTCCGGCGGACGAAGTCGGCCAGCCCCACCCCCCAAGGCTAAAGCCCACCCGTTTTTGTGGCCATTTTCCGCTGGACGAACTTGGCGCCCCGACATTCGGGCGGGTATCTTTGGGCGCGGCTGTGGCCGCGGCCTATTTTTGGCACACGGAGGCGCCTCGCAAAGTCTCGCGCCTTTCCGAGTCCGGCGGACGAAGTGGGCCAGCCCCACCCCCCAAGGCTATAGCCCACCCGTTTTTGTGGCCATTTTCCGCTGGACGAGCTTGGCCAGCCCCACCCCCCGGCCTTCGGGCGGGTATTTTTAGGCGCGGCTCTGTCCGCGGCCTATTTTTGGCACACGGAGGCGCCTCGCAAAGTCTCGCGCCTTTCCGAGTCCGGCGGACGAAGTTGGCCAGCCCCACCCCCCAAGGCTATAGCCCACCCGTTTTTGTGGCCATTTTCCGCTGGACGAGCTTGGCCAGCCCCACCCCCCGGCCTTCGGGCGGGTATTTTTAGGCGCGGCTGTGTCCGCGGCCTATTTTTGGAACACGGAGGCACCTTGCAAAGACTCGCGCCATTCCGAGTCCGGCGGACGAAGTTGGCCAGCCCCACCCCCCAAGGCTATAACCCACCCGTTTTTGTGGCCATTTTCCGCTGGACGAACTTGGCGCCCCGGCCTTCGGGCGGGTATTTTTGGGCGCGGCTGTGGCCGCGGCCTATTTTTGGCACACGGAGGCGCCTCGCAAAGTCTCGCGCCTTTCCGAGTCCGGCGGACGAAGTTGGCCAGCCCCACCCCCCAAGGCTATAGCCCACCCGTTTTTGTGGCCATTTTCCGCTGGACGAGCTTGGCCAGCCCCACCCCCCGGCCTTCGGGCGGGTATTTTTAGGCGCGGCTCTGTCCGCGGCCTATTTTTGGCACACGGAGGCGCCTCGCAAAGTCTCGCGCCATTCCGAGTCCGGCGGACGTAGTGGGCCAGCCCCACCCCCCAAAGCTATAGCCCACCCGTTTTTGTAGCCTTTTTCCGCTGGACGAACTTGGCGCCCCGGACTTCGGGCGGGTCTTTTTAGGCGCGGCTGTACCCGCAGCCTATTTTTGGCACACGTAGGAGCCTCGCAAAGTCTCGCGCCATTCCGAGTCCGGCGGACGAAGTGGGCCAGCCCCACCCCCCAAGGCTATAGCCCACCCGTTTTTGTGGCCATTTTCCGCTGGACGAACTTGGCGTCCCGGCCTTCGGGCGGGTAATTTTGGGCGCGGCTGTGCCCGCGGCCTATTTTTGGCACACGGAGACGCCTCACAAAGTCTCGTGCCATTCCGAGTCCGGCGGACAAAGTTGGCCAGCCCCACCCCCCAAGGCTATAGCCCACCCGTTTTTGTGGCCATTTTCCGCTGGACGAACTTGGCGCCCCGGCCTTCGGGCGGGTATTTTTGGGCGCGGCTGTGTCCGTGGCCTATTTTTAGCACACGGAGGCGCCTCGCAAAGTCTCACGCCATTCTGAGTCCGGCGGACGAAGTTGGCCAGCCCCACCCCCCAAGGCTATAGCCCACCTGTTTTTCTGGCCTTTTTCCGCTGGACGAACTTGGCGCCCCGGCCTTCGGGCGGGTATTTTTGGGCGCGGCTGTGCCCGCGGCCTATTTTTGGCACACAGAGGACCCTCGCAAAGTCTCGTGCCATTCCGAGTCCGGCGGACGAAGTTGGCCAGCCCCACCCACCAAGGCTATAGCCCACCCGTTTTTGTGGCCATTTTCCGCTGGACGAACTTGGCGCCCAGGCCATCGGGCGGGTATTTTGGGCGCGGCTGTGCCCGCGGCCTATTTGTGGCACACGGAGGTGCCTCGCAAAATCTCGCGCCATTCCGAGTCCGGCGGACGAAGTTGGCCAGCCCCACCCCCCAAGGCTATAGCCCACCTGTTTTTGTGGCCATTTTCCGCTGGACGAACTTGGCGCCCCGGCCTTCGGGCGGGTATTTTTGGG
Organism: Citrus sp. QX-2021; assembly: GCA_030444885.1. Lineage (NCBI taxonomy): Eukaryota > Viridiplantae > Streptophyta > Magnoliopsida > Sapindales > Rutaceae > Citrus > Citrus sp. QX-2021. The sequence goes on along the minus strand of JAUJEF010000554.1, from coordinate 26,838 downwards.
CACGGCTGTGACCGCGGCCTATTTTTGGCACACGGAGGCGCCTCGCAAAGTCTCGCGCTATTCCGAGTCCGGCGGACGAAGTTGGCCAGCCCCACCCCCCAAGGCTATAGCCCACCCGTTTTTGTGGCCATTTTCTGCTGGACGAACTTGGCGCCCCGGACTTCGGGCGGGTCTTTTTAGGCGCGGCTGTACCCGCAGCCTATTTTTGGCACACGTAGGAGCCTCGCAAAGTCTCGCGCCATTCCGAGTCCGGCGGACGAAGTGGGCCAGCCCCACCCCCCAAGGCTATAGCCCACCCGTTTTTGTGGCCATTTTCCGCTGGACGAACTTGGCGTCCCGGCCTTCGGGCGGGTAATTTTGGGCGCGGCTGTGCCCGCGGCCTATTTTTGGCACACGGAGACGCCTCGCAAAGTCTCGTGCCATTCCGAGTCCGGCGGACAAAGTTGGCCAGCCCCACCCCCCAAGGCTATAGCCCACCCGTTTTTGTGGCCATTTTCCGCTGGACGAACTTGGCGCCCCGGCCTTCGGGCGGGTATTTTTGGGCGCGGCTGTGTCCGTGGCCTATTTTTGGCACACGGAGGCGCCTCGCAAAGTCTCACGCCATTCCGAGTCCGGCGGACGAAGTTGGCCAGCCCCACCCCCCAAGGCTATAGCCCACCTGTTTTTCTGGCCTTTTTCCGCTGGACGAACTTGGCGCCCCGGCCTTCGGGCTGGTATTTTTGGGCGCGGCTGTGCCCGCGGCCTATTTTTGGAACACAGAGGACCCTCGCAAAGTCTCGTGCCATTCCGAGTCCGGCGGACGAAGTTGGCCAGCCCCACCCACCAAGGCTATAGCCCACCCGTTTTTGTGGCCATTTTCCGCTGGACGAACTTGGCGCCCAGGCCATCGGGTGGGTATTTTGGGCGCGGCTGTGCCCGCGGCCTATTTGTGGCACACGGAGGTGCCTCGCAAAATCTCGCGCCATTCCGAGTCCGGCGGACGAAGTTGGCCAGCCCCACCCCCCAAGGCTATAGCCCACCCGTTTTTGTGGCCATTTTCCGCTGGACGAACTTGGCGCCCCGGCCTTCGGGCGGGTATTTTTGGGCGCGGCTGTGACCGCGGCCTATTTTTGGCACACGGAGGCACCTCGCAAAGTCTCGCGCCATTCCGAGTCCGGCGGACGAAGTTGGCCAGCCCCACCCCCCAAGGCTATAGCCCACCCGTTTTTGTGGCCATTTTCCGCTGGACGAACTTGGCGCCCCGGACTTCGGGCGGGTCTTTTTAGGCGCGGCTGTACCCGCAGCCTATTTTTGGCACACGTAGGAGCCTCGCAAAGTCTCGCGCCATTCCGAGTCCGGCGGACGAAGTGGGCCAGCCCCACCCCCCAAGGCTATAGCCCACCCGTTTTTGTGGCCATTTTCCGCTGGACGAACTTGGCGCCCAGGCCATCGGGCGGGTATTTTGGGCGCGGCTGTGCCCGCGGCCTATTTGTGGCACACGGAGACGCCTCGCAAAGTCTCGTGCCATTCCGAGTCCGGCGGACAAAGTTGGCCAGCCCCACCCCCCAAGGCTATAGCCCACCCGTTTTTGTGGCCATTTTCCGCTGGACGAACTTGGCGCCCCGGCCTTCGGGCGGGTATTTTTGGGCGCGGCTGTGTCCGTGGCCTATTTTTAGCACACGGAGGCGCCTCGCAAAGTCTCACGCCATTCTGAGTCCGGCGGACGAAGTTGGCCAGCCCCACCCCCCAAGGCTATAGCCCACCTGTTTTTCTGGCCTTTTTCCGCTGGACGAACTTGGCGCCCCGGCCTTCGGGTGGGTATTTTTGGGCGCGGCTGTGCCCGCGGCCTATTTTTGGCACACAGAGGACCCTCGCAAAGTCTCGTGCCATTCCGAGTCCGGCGGACGAAGTTGGCCAGCCCCACCCACCAAGGCTATAACCCACCCGTTTTTGTGGCCATTTTCCGCTGGACGAACTTGGCGCCCAGGCCATCGGGCGGGTATTTTGGGCGCGGCTGTGCCCGCGGCCTATTTGTGGCACACGGAGGTGCCTCGCAAAATCTCGCGCCATTCCGAGTCCGGCGGACGAAGTTGGCCAGCCCCACCCCCCAAGGCTATAGCCCACCTGTTTTTGTGGCCATTTTCGCTGGACGAACTTGGCGCCCCGGCCTTCGGGCGGGTATTTTTGGGCGCGGCTGTGACCGCGGCCTATTTTTGGCACACGGAGGCGCCTCGCAAAGTCTCGCGCCATTCCGAGTCCGGCGGACGAAGTTGGCCAGCCCCACCCCCCAAGGCTATAGCCCACCCGTTTTTGTGGCCATTTTCCGCTGGACGAACTTGGCGCCCCGGACTTCGGGCGGGTCTTTTTAGGCGCGGCTGTACCCGCAGCCTATTTTTGGCACACGTAGGAGCCTCGCAAAGTCTCGCGCCATTCCGAGTCCGGCGGACGAAGTGGGCTAGCCCCACCCCCCAAGGCTATAGCCCACCCGTTTTTGTGGCCATTTTCCGCTGGACGAACTTGGCGTCCCGGCCTTCGGGCGGGTAATTTTGGGCGCGGCTGTGCCCGCGGCCTATTTTTGGCACACGGAGACGCCTCGTAAAGTCTCGTGCCATTCCGAGTCCGGCGGACAAAGTTGGCCAGCCCCACCCCCTAAGGCTATAGCCCACCCGTTTTTGTGGCCATTTTCCGCTGGACGAACTTGGCGCCCCGGCCTTCGGGCGGGTATTTTTGGGCGCGGCTGTGTCCGTGGCCTATTTTTGGCACACGGAGGCGCCTCGCAAAGTCTCACGCCATTCCGAGTCCGGCGGACGAAGTTGGCCAGCCCCACCCCCCAAGGCTATAGCCCACCTGTTTTTCTGGCCTTTTTCCGCTGGACGAACTTGGCGCCCCGGCCTTCGGGCGGGTATTTTTGGGCGCGGCTGTGCCCGCGGCCTATTTTTGGCACACAGAGGACCCTCGCAAAGTCTCGTGCCATTCCGAGTCCGGCGGACGAAGTTGGCCAGCCCCACCCACCAAGGCTATAGCCCACCCGTTTTTGTGGCCATTTTCCGCTGGACGAACTTGGCGCCCAGGCCATCGGGCGGGTATTTTGGGCGCGGCTGTGCCCGCGGCCTATTTGTGGCACACGGAGGTGCCTCGCAAAGTCTCGCGCCATTCCGAGTCCGGCGGACGAAGTTGGCCAGCCCCACCCCCGAAGGCTATAGCCCACCTGTTTTTGTGGCCATTTTCCGCTGGACGAACTTGGCGCCCCGGCCTTCGGGCGGGTATTTTTGGGCGCGGCTGTGACCGCGGCCTATTTTTGGCACACGGAGGCGCCTCGCAAAGTCTCGCGCCATTCCGAGTCCGGCGGACGAAGTTGGCCAGCCCCACCCCCCAAGGCTATAGCCCACCCGTTTTTGTGGCCATTTTCCGCTGGACGAACTTGGCGCCCCGGACTTCGGGCGGGTCTTTTTAGGCGCGGCTGTACCCGCAGCCTATTTTTGGCACACGTAGGAGCCTCGCAAAGTCTCGTGCCATTCCGAGTCCGGCGGACGAAGTGGGCCAGCCCCACCCCCCAAGGCTATAGCCCACCCGTTTTTGTGGCCATTTTCCGCTGGACGAACTTGGCGTCCCGGCCTTCGGGCGGGTAATTTTGGGCGCGGCTGTGCCCGCGGCCTATTTTTGGCACACGGAGACGCCTCGTAAAGTCTCGTGCCATTCCGAGTCCGGCGGACAAAGTTGGCCAGCCCCACCCCCCAAGGCTATAGCCCACCCGTTTTTGTGGCCATTTTCCGCTGGACGAACTTGGCGCCCCGGCCTTCGGGCGGGTATTTTTGGGCGCGGCTGTGTCCGTGGCCTATTTTTGGCACACGGAGGCGCCTCGCAAAGTCTCACGCCATTCCGAGTCCGGGATTTGCTGGCCAGCCCCACCCCCCAAGGCTATAGCCCACCTGTTTTTCTGGCCTTTTTCCGCTGGACGAACTTGGCGCCCCGGCCTTCGGGCATGTATTTTTGGGCGCGGCTGTGCCCGCGGCCTATTTTTGGCACACAGAGGACCCTCGCAAAGTCTCGTGCCATTCCGAGTCCGGCGGACGAAGTTGGCCAGCCCCACCCACCAAGGCTATAGCCCACCCGTTTTTGTGGCCATTTTCCGCTGGACGAACTTGGCGCCCAGGCCATCGGGCGGGTATTTTGGGCGCGGCTGTGCCCGCGGCCTATTTGTGGCACACGGAGGTGCCTCGCAAAGTCTCGCGTCATTCCGAGTCCGGCGGACGAAGTTGGCCAGCCCCACCCCCCAAGGCTATACCCCACCCGTTTTTGTGGCCATTTTCCGCTGGACGAACTTGGCGCCCTGGCCTTCGGGCGGGTATTTTTGGGTACGGCTTAGCCCGCGGCCTATTTTTGGCACACGGAGGTGCCTCCCAAAGTCTCGCGCCATTCCGAGTCCAGCGGACGAAGTTGGCCAACCCCACCCCCCAAGGCTATAGCCCACCCGTTTTTGTGGCCTTTTTCCGCTGGACGAACTTGGCGCCCCGGCCTTCGGGCGGGTATTTTTGGGCGCGGCTGTGCCCGCGGCCTACTTTTTGCACACGGAGACGCCTCGCAAAGTCTCGTGCCATTCCGAGTCCGGCGGACGAAGTTGGCCAGCCCCACCCCCCAACGCTATAGCCCACCCGTTTTTTTGGCCTTTTTCCGCTGGACGAACTTGGCGCCCCGGCCTTCGGGCGGGTATTTTTGGGCGCGGCTGTGTCCGCGGTCTATTTTTTGCACACGGAGGCGCCTCGCAAATTCTCGTACCATTCCGAGTCCGGCGGACAAAGTTGGCCAGCCCCACCCCCCAAGGCTATAGCCCACCCGTTTTTGTGGCCATTTTCCGCTGGACGAAATTGGCGCCCCGGCCATCGAGCGGGTAATTTTGGACGCGGCTGTGCCCGCGTCCTATTTCTGGCACACGGAGGCGCCTCGCAAAGTCTCGTGCCGTTCCGAGTCCGGCGGACGAAGTGGGCCAGCCCCATCCCCCAAGGCTATAGCCCACCCGTTTTTGTGGCCTTTTTCCACTGGACGAACTTGGCGCCCCGGCATTCGGGCGGGTATTTTTGGGCGCGGCTGTGCCCGCGGCCTATTTTTGGCACACGGAGATGCTCGCAAAGTCTCGTGCCATTCCGAGTCCGGCGGACGAAGTTGGCCAGCCCCACCCCCCAAGGCTATAGCCCACCCGTTTTTGTGGCCATTTTCCACTGGACGAACTTGGCGCCCCGGCCTTCGGGTGGGTATTTTTGGGCGCGGCTGTGTCCGCGGCATATTTTTGGCACACGGAGGCGCCTCGCAAAGTCTCGCGTCATTCCGAGTCCGGCGGACGAAGTTGGCCAGCCCCACCCCCCAAGGCTATACCCCACCCGTTTTTGTGGCCATTTTCCGCTGGACGAACTTGGCACCCTGGCCTTCGGGCGGGTATTTTTGGGTACGGCTGAGCCCGCGGCCTATTTTTGGCACACGGAGGTGCCTCCCAAAGTCTCGCGCCATTCCGAGTCCAGCGGACGAAGTTTGACAGCCCCACCCCCCAAGGCTATAGCCCACCCGTTTTTGTGGCCTTTTTCCGCTGGACGAACTTGGCGCCCCGGCCTTCGGGCGGGTATTTTTGGGCGCGGCTGTGCCCGCGGTCTATTTTTTGCACACGGAGGCGCCTCAAAAATTCTCATGCCAGTCCGAGTCCGGCGGACAATGTTGGCCAGCCCCACCCCCCAAGCCTATAGCCCACCCGTTTTTGTGGCCATTTTCCGCTGGACGAAATTGGCGCCCCGGCCATCGGGTGGGTAATTTTGGGCGCGGCTGTGCCCGCGTCCTATTTCTGGCACACGGAGGTGCCTCGCAAAGACTCGCGCCGTTCCGAGTCCGGCGGACGAAGTGGGCCAGCCCCATCCCCCAAGGCTATAGCCCACCCGTTTTTGTGGCCTTTTTCCGCTGGACGAACTTGGCGCCCCGGCATTCGGGCGGGTATTTTTGGGCGCGGCTGTGTCCGCGGCCTATTTTTGGCACACGGAGATGCCTCGCAAAGTCTCGCGCCATTCCGAGTCCGGCAGACGAAGTTGGCCAGCCCCACCCCCCAGGGCTATAGCCCACCCGGTTTTGTGGCCATTTTCCGCTGGACGAACTTGGCGCCCCAGCCTTCGGGCGGGTATTTTGGGGCGCGGCTATGCCAGCGTCCTATTTTTGGCACACGGAGGCGCCTCGCAAGGTCTCGCGCCATTCCGAGTCCGGCGGACGAAGTTGGCCAGCCCCACCCCCCAAGGTTATAGCCAACCCGTTTTTGTGGCCTTTTTCCGCTGGACGAACATGGCGCCCCGGCCTTAAGGCGGGTATTTTTGGGCGCGGCTGTGACCGCGGCCTATTTTTGGCACACGGAGGCGCCTCGCAAAGCCTCGCGCCATTCCGAGTCCGGCGGATGAAGTTGGACAGCCCAACCCCCAAAGGCTATACCCCACCCGTTTTTGTGGCCATTTTCCGCTGGACGAACTTGGCGCCCCGGCCATCGGGCGGGTATTTTTGGACGCGGCTGTGCCCGCGGCCTATTTTTGGCACACGGAGGTGCCTCGCAAATTCTCGCAGCATTCCGAGTCCGGCGGACGAAGTTGGCCAGCCCCATCCCCCAAGGCTATAGCCCACCCGTTTTTGTGGCCATTTTCCGCTGGACGAACTTGGCGCCCCGCCCTTCGGGCGGGTATTTTTGGGCGCGGCTGTGCCCGCGGCCTATTTTTGGCACACGGAGGCGCCTCGCAAAGTCTCGCGCCATTCCGAGTCCGTCGGACGAAGTTGGCCAGCCCCCCCCCCAAGGCTATAGCCCACCCGTTTTTGTGGCCTTTTTCCGCTGGACGAACTTGGCGCCCCGGCCTTCGGGCAGGTATTTTTGGGCGCGGCTGTGCCCGCGGCCTATTTTTGGCACACGGAGGCACCTCGCAAAGTCTCGCGCCATTCCGAGTCCGGCGGATGAAGTTGGCCAGCCCCACCCCCCAAGGCTATAGCCCACCTGTTTTTGTGGCCATTTTCCGCTGGACGAACTTGGCGCACAGGCCTTCGGGCGGGTATTTTTGGGCGCGGCTGTGCCCGCGGCCTATTTTTGGCACACGGAGGCGCCTCGTAAAGTCTCACACCATTCCGAGTCCGGCGGACGAAGTTGGCCAGCCGCACCCCCCAAGGTTATACCCCACCCGTTTTTGTGGCCATTTTCCGCTGGACGAACTTGGCGCCCTGGCCTTCCGGCGGGTATTTTTGTGCGCGGCTGTGCCCGCGGCCTTTTTTTGGCACACGGAGGCGCCTCGTAAAGTCTAGCGCCATTCCGAGTCCAGCGGACGAAGTTGGCCAGCCCCACCCCCCAAGGCTATAGCCCACCCGTTTTTGTGGCCTTTTTCCGCTGGACGAACTTGGCGCCCCGGCCTTCCGGCGGGTATTTTTGGGCGCGGCTGTGCCCGCTGCCTATTTTTTGCACACAGAGGCGCCTCACAAAGTCTCGTGCCATTCCGAGTCCGGCGGACGAAGTTGGCCAGCACCACCCCCCAAGGCTATAGCCCACCCGTTTTTGTGGCCATTTTCCGCTGGACGAACGTGGCGCCCCGGCCATCGGGCGGGTATTTTTGGGCGCGGCTGTGCCCGCGGCCTATTTTTGGCACACGGAGGCGCCTCGCAAAGTCTCGCGCCATTCCGAATCCGGCGGACGAAGTTGGCCAGCCCCATCCCCCAAGGCTATAGCCCACCCGTTTTTGTGGCCATTTTCCACTGGACGAACTTGGAGCCCCGGCCTTCGCGCGGGTATTTTTGGGCGCGGCTGTGCCCGCGGCCTATTTTTGGCACACGGAGATGCTCGCAAAGTCTCGTGCCATTCCGAGTCCGGCGGACGAAGTTGGCCAGCCCCACCCCCCAAGGCTATAGCCCACCCGTTTTTGTGGCCATTTTCCACTGGACGAACTTGGCGCCCCGGCCTTCGGGCGGGTATTTTTAAGCGCGGCTGTGTCCGCGGCCTATTTTTGGCACACGGAGGCGCCTCGCAAAGTCTCGCGTCATTCCGAGTCCGGCGGACGAAGTTGGCCAGCCCCACCCCCCAAGGCTATACCCCACCCGTTTTTGTGGCCATTTTCCGCTGGACGAACTTGGCACCCTGGCCTTCGGGCGGGTATTTTTGGGTACGGCTGAGCCCGCGGCCTATTTTTGGCACACGGAGGTGCCTCCCAAAGTCTCGCGCCATTCCGAGTCCTGCGGACGAAGTTGGACAGCCCCACCCCCCAAGGCTATAGCCCACCCGTTTTTGTGGCCTTTTTCCGCTGGACGAACTTGGCGCCCCGGCCTTCGGGCGGGTATTTTTGGGCGCGGCTGTGCCCGCGGTCTATTTTTTGCACACGGAGGCACCTCAAAAATTCTCATGCCATTCCGAGTCCGGCGGACAATGTTGGCCAGCCCCACCCCCCAAGCCTATAGCCCACCCGTTTTTGTGGCCATTTTCCGCTGGACGAAATTGGCGCCCCGGCCATCGGGTGGGTAATTTTGGGCGCGGCTGTGCCCGCGTCCTATTTCTGGCACACGGAGGTGCCTCGCAAAGACTCGCGCCGTTCCGAGTCCGGCGGACGAAGTGGGCCAGCCCCATCCCCCAAGGCTATAGCCCACCCGTTTTTGTGGCCTTTTTCCGCTGGACGAACTTGGCGCCCCGGCATTCGGGCGGGTATTTTTGGGCGCGGCTGTGTCCGCGGCCTATTTTTGGCACACGGAGATGCCTCGCAAAGTCTCGCGCCATTCCGAGTCCGGCAGACGAAGTTGGCCAGCCCCACCCCCCAGGGCTATAGCCCACCCGTTTTTGTGGCCATTTTCCGCTGGACGAACTTGGCGCCCCAGCCTTCGGGCGGGTATTTTGGGGCGCGGCTGTGCCAGCGTCCTATTTTTGGCACACGGAGGCGCCTCGCAAGGTCTCGCGCCATTCCGAGTCCGGCGGACGAAGTTGGCCAGCCCCACCCCCCAAGGTTATAGCCAACCCGTTTTTGTGGCCTTTTTCCGCTGGACGAACATGGCGCCCCGGCCTTAAGGCGGGTATTTTTGGGCGCGGCTGTGACCGCGGCCTATTTTTGTCACACGGAGGCGCCTCGCAAAGCCTCGCGCCATTCCGAGTCCGGCGGATGAAGTTGGACAGCCCAACCCCCAAAGGCTATACCCCACCCGTTTTTGTGGCCATTTTCCGCTGGACGAACTTGGCGCCCCGGCCATCGGGCGGGTATTTTTGGACGCGGCTGTGCCCGCGGCCTATTTTTGGCACACGGAGGTGCCTCGCAAATTCTCGCAGCATTCCGAGTCCGGCGGACGAAGTTGGCCAGCCCCATCCCCCAAGGCTATAGCCCACCCGTTTTTGTGGCCATTTTCCGCTGGACGAACTTGGCGCCCCGGCCATCGGGCGGGTATTTTTGGACGCGGCTGTGCCCGCGGCCTATTTTTGGCACACGGAGGTGCCTCGCAAATTCTCGCAGCATTCCGAGTCCGGCGGACGAAGTTGGCCAGCCCCATCCCCCAAGGCTATAGCCCACCCGTTTTTGTGCCCATTTTCCGCTGGACGAACTTGCCGCCCCGACCTTCGGGCGGGTATTTTTGGACGCGGCTGTGCCCGCGGCCTATTTTTGGCACACGGAGGCGCCTCGCAAAGTCTCGCGCCATTCCGAGTCCGTCGGACGAAGTTGGCCAGCCCCCCCCCCCAAGGCTATAGCCCACCCGTTTTTGTGGCCTTTTTCCGCTGGACGAACTTGGCGCCCCGGCCTTCGGGCAGGTATTTTTGGGCGCGGCTGTGCCCGCGGCCTATTTTTGGCACACGGAGGCACCTCGCAAAGTCTCGCGCCATTCCGAGTCCGGCGGATGAAGTTGGCCAGCCCCACCCCCCAAGGCTATAGCCCACCTGTTTTTGTGGCCATTTTCCGCTGGACGAACTTGGCGCCCAGGCCTTCGGGCGGGTATTTTTGGGCGCGGCTGTGCCCGCGGCCTATTTTTGGCACACGGAGGCGCCTCGCAAAGTCTCACACCATTCCGAGTCCGGCGGACGAAGTTGGCCAGCCGCACCCCCCAAGGTTATACCCCACCCGTTTTTGTGGCCATTTTCCGCTGGACGAACTTGGCGCCCTGGCCTTCCGGCGGGTATTTTTGTGCGCGGCTGTGCCCGCGGCCTTTTTTTGGCACACGGAGGCGCCTCGTAAAGTCTAGCGCCATTCCGAGTCCAGCGGACGAAGTTGGCCAGCCCCACCCCCCAAGGCTATAGCCCACCCGTTTTTGTGGCCTTTTTCCGCTGGACGAACTTGGCGCCCCGGCCTTCCGGCGGGTATTTTTGGGCGCGGCTGTGCCCGCGGCCTATTTTTTGCACACAGAGGTGCCTCACAAAGTCTCGTGCCATTCCGAGTCCGGCGGACGAAGTTGGCCAGCACCACCCCCCAAGGCTATAGCCCACCCGTTTTTGTGGCCATTTTCCGCTGGACGAACGTGGCGCCCCGGCCATCGGGCGGGTATTTTTGGGCGCGGCTGTGCCCGCGGCCTATTTTTGGCACACGGAGGCGCCTCGCAAAGTCTCGCGCCATTCCGAATCCGGCGGACGAAGTTGGCCAGCCCCATCCCCCAAGGCTATAGCCCACCCGTTTTTGTGGCCATTTTCCACTGGACGAACTTGGAGCCCCGGCCTTCGGGCAGGTATTTTTGGGCGCGGCTGTGCCCGCGGCCTATTTTTGGCACACGGAGGCGCCTCGCAAAGTCTCGCGCCATTCCGAGTCCGGCGGACGAAGTTGGCCAGCCCCATCCCCCAAGGCTATAGCCCACCCGTTTTTGTGGCCATTTTCCACTGGACGAACTTGGAGCCCCGGCCTTCGGGCGGGTATTTTTGGGCGCGGCTGTGCCCGCGGTCTATTTTTGGCACACGGAGGCGCCTCGCAAAGTCTCGCGCCATTCCGAGTCCGGCGGACGAAGTTGGCCAGCCCCATCCCCCAAGGCTATAGCCCACCCGTTTTTGTGGCCATTTTCCACTGGACGAACTTGGAGCCCCGGCCTTCGGGCGGGTATTTTTGGGTGCGGCTGTGCCCGCGGCCTATTTTTGGCACACGGAGGCGCCTCGCAAAGTCTCACGCCATTCCGAGTCCGGCGTACGAAGTTGGCCAGGCGCACCCCCCAAGGCTATAGCCCACCCGTTTTTGTGGCCATTTTCCGCTGGACGAACTTGGCGCCCCGGCCTTCGGGCGGGTATTTTTGGGCGCGGCTGTGTCCGCGGTCTATTTTTGGCACACGGAGCGGCCTCGCAAAGTCTCGGGCCATTCCGAGTCCGGCGGACGAAGTTGGCCAGCCCCACCCCTTAAGGCTATAGCCCACCCGTTTTTGTGGCCATTTTCCGCTGGACGAACTTGGCGCCCCGGCCTTCGGCCAGGTATTTTTGGGCGCTGCTTTGCCCGCGGCCTATTTTTGGCATACGGATGCGCCTCGCAAAGTCTCGCGCCATTCCGAGTCCGGTGGACGAAGTTGGCCAGCCCCACCCCCCAAGGCTATAGCCCACCCGTTTTTGTGGCCTTTTTCCGCTGGACGAACTTGGCGCCCCGGCCTTCGGGCGGGTATTTTTGGGCGCGGCTTTGCCCGCGGCCTATTTTTGGCGCACGGAGGTGCCTCGCAAAGTCTCGCGCCATTCCGACCCCGGCGGACGAAGTTGGCCAGCCCCACCCCCCAAGGCTATAGCCCATCCGTTATTCTGGCCATTTTCCGCTGGACGAACTTGGCGCCCCGGCCTTCGGGCGGGTATTTTTGGGTGCGGCTGTGCCCGCGGCCTATTTTTGGCACACGGAGGCGCCTCGCAAAGTCTCGCGCCATTCCGAGTCCGGCGTACGAAGTTGGCCAGGCGCACCCCCCAAGGCTATAGCCCACCCGTTTTTGTGGCCATTTTCCGCTGGACGAACTTGGCGCCCCGGCCTTCGGGCGGGTATTTTTGGGCGCGGCTGTGTCCGCGGTCTATTTTTGGCACACGGAGCGGCCTCGCAAAGTCTCGGGCCATTCCGAGTCCGGCGGACGAAGTTGGCCAGCCCCACCCCTTAAGGCTATAGCCCACCCGTTTTTGTGGCCATTTTCCGCTGGACGAACTTGGCGCCCCGGCCTTCGGCCGGGTATTTTTGGACGCTGCTTTGCCCGCGGCCTATTTTTGGCATACGGATGCACCTCGCAAAGTCTCGCGCCATTCCGAGTCCGGTGGACGAAGTTGGCCAGCCCCACCCCCCAAGGCTATAGCCCACCCGTTTTTGTGGCCTTTTTCCGCTGGACGAACTTGGCGCCCCGGCCTTCGGGCGGATATTTTTGGGCGCGGCTTTGCCCGCGGCCTATTTTTGGCGCACGGAGGCGCCTCGCAAAGTCTCGCGCCATTCCGACCCCGGCGGACGAAGTTGGCCAGCCCCACCCCCCAAGGCTATAGCCCATCCGTTATTCTGGCCATTTTCCGCTGGACGAACTTGGCGCCCCGGCCTTCGGGCGGGTATTTTTGGGTGCGGCGGTGCCCGCGGCCTATTTTTGGCACACGGAGGCGCCTCGCAAAGTCTCGCGCCATTCCGAGTCTGGCGGACGAAGTTGGCCAGCCCCACCCCCCAAGGCTATAGCCCACCCGTTTTTGTGGCCATTTTCCGCTGGACTAACTTGGCGCCCCGGCCTTCCGGCGGGTATTTTTGGGCGCGGCTGTGCCCACGGCCTATTTTTTGCACACAGAGGCGCCTCACAAAGTCTCGTGCCATTCCGAGTCCGGTGGACGAAGTTGGCCAGCACCACCCCCCAAGGCTATAGCCCACCCGTTTTTGTGGCCATTTTCCACTGGACGAACTTGGAGCCCCGGCCTTCGGGCGGGTATTTTTGGGTGCGGCTGTGCCCGCGGCCTATTTTTGGCACACGGAGGCGCCTCGCAAAGTCTCGCGCCATTCTGAGTCCGGCGTACGAAGTTGGCCAGGCCCACCCCCCAAGGCTATAGCCCACCCGTTTTTGTGACCATTTTCCGCTGGACGAACTTGGCGTCCCGGCCTTCGGGCGGGTATTTTTGGGCGCGGCTGTGTCCGCGGTCTATTTTTGGCACACGGAGCGGCCTCGCAAAGTCTCGGGCCATTCCGAGTCCGGCGGACGAAGTTGGCCAGCCCCACCCCTTAAGGCTATAGCCCACCCGTTTTTGTGGCCATTTTCCGCTGGACGAACTTGGCGCCCCGGCCTTCGGCCAGGTATTTTTGGGCGCTGCTTTGCCCGCGGCCTATTTTTGGCATACGGATGCGCCTCGCAAAGTCTCGCGCCATTCCGAGTCCGGTGGACGAAGTTGGCCAGCCCCACCCCCCAAGGCTATAGCCCACCCGTTTTTGTGGCCTTTTTCCGCTGGACGAACTTGGCGCCCCGGCCTTCGGGCGGGTATTTTTGGGCGCGGCTTTGCCCGCGGCCTATTTTTGGCGCACGGAGGCGCCTCGCAAAGTCTCGCGCCATTCCGACCCCGGCGGACGAAGTTGGCCAGCCCCACCCCCCAAGGCTATAGCCCATCCGTTATTCTGGCCATTTTCCGCTGGACGAACTTGGCGCCCCGGCCTTCGGGCGGGTATTTTTGGGTGCGGCTGTGCCCGCGGCCTATTTTTGGCACACGGAGGCGCCTCGCAAAGTCTCGCGCCATTCCGAGTCTGGCGGACGAAGTGGGCCAGCCCCACCCCCCAAGGCTATAGCCCACCCGTTTTTGTGGCCATTTTCCGCTGGACGAACTTGGCGCCCCGGCCTTCGGGCGGGTATTTTTGGGCGCGGCTGTGCCCGCGGCCTATTTTTGGCACACGGAGGCGCCTCGCAAAGTCTCGCGCCATTCCGAGTCCGGCGTACGAAGTTGGCCAGGCGCACCCCCCAAGGCTATAGCCCACCCGTTTTTGTGGCCATTTTCCGCTGGACGAACTTGGCGCCCCGGCCTTCGGGCGGGTATTTTTGGGCGCGGCTGTGTCCGCGGTCTATTTTTGGCACACGGAGCGGCCTCGCAAAGTCTCGGGCCATTCCGAGTCCGGCGGACGAAGTTGGCCAGCCCCACCCCTTAAGGCTATAGCCCACCCGTTTTTGTGGCCATTTTCCGCTGGACGAACTTGGCGCCCCGGCCTTCGGCCAGGTATTTTTGGGCGCTGCTTTGCTCATGGCCTATTTTTGGCACACGGATGCGCCTCGCAAAGTCTCGCGCCATTCCGAGTCCGGTGGACGAAGTTGGCCAGCCCCACCCCCCAAGGCTATAGCCCACCCGTTTTTGTGGCCTTTTTCCGCTGGACGAACTTGGCGCCCCGGCCTTCGGGCGGGTATTTTTGGGCGCGGCTTTGCCCGCGGCCTATTTTTGGCGCACGGAGGTGCCTCGCAAAGTCTCGCGCCATTCCGACTCCAGCGGACGAAGTTGTCCAGCCCCACCCCCAAGGCTATAGCCCATCCGTTATTCTGCCATTTTCCGCTGGACGAACTTGGCGCCCGGCCTTCGGGCGGGTATTTTTGGGTGCGGCTGTGCCCGCGTCTATTTTTGGCACACACGGAGGCGCCTCGCAAAGTCTCGCGCCATTCCGAGTCCGGCGTACGGTTGGCCAGGCGCACCCCCAAGCCTATCGCCCACCCGATTTTTTGTCCATTTTCCGCTGTACTAACTTGGCGACAGGCCTTCCGTGCTGGTATCTTTGGGAGCGGCTGTGTCCGCGGTCTATTTTTGGCACACGGAGCGGCCTCGCAAAGTCTCGGGCCATTCCGAGCCCGGCGGACGAAGTCGGCCAGCCCCACCCCCTTAAGGCTATAGCCCACCCGTTTTTGTGGCCATTTTCCGCTGGACGAACTTGGCGCTGGCCTTCGGCCGGGTATTTTTGGACGCTGCTTTGCCCGCGGCCTATTTTTGGCATACGGATGCACCTCGCAAAGTCTCGCGCCATTCCGAGTCCGGTGGACGAAGTTGGCCAGCCCCACCCCCCAAGGCTATAGCCCACCCGTTTTTGTGGCCTTTTTCCGCTGGACGAACTTGGCGCCCCGGCCTTCGGGCGGGTATTTTTGGGCGCGGCTTTGCCCGCGGCCTATTTTTGGCGCACGGAGGCGCCTCGCAAAGTCTCGCGCCATTCCGACCCCGGCGGACGAAGTTGGCCAGCCCCACCCCCCAAGGCTATAGCCCATCCGTTATTCTGGCCATTTTCCGCTGGACGAACTTGGCGCCCCGGCCTTCGGGCGGGTATTTTTGGGTGCGGCGGTGCCCGCGGCCTATTTTTGGCACACGGAGGCGCCTCGCAAAGTCTCGCGCCATTCCGAGTCTGGCGGACGAAGTTGGCCAGCCCCACCCCCCAAGGCTATAGCCCACCCGTTTTTGTGGCCATTTTCCGCTGGACTAACTTGGCGCCCCGGCCTTCCGGCGGGTATTTTTGGGCGCGGCTGTGCCCACGGCCTATTTTTTGCACACAGAGGCGCCTCACAAAGTCTCGTGCCATTCCGAGTCCGGCGGACGAAGTTGGCCAGCACCACCCCCCAAGGCTATAGCCCACCCGTTTTTGTGGCCATTTTCCACTGGACGAACTTGGAGCCCCGGCCTTCGGGCGGGTATTTTTGGGTGCGGCTGTGCCCGCGGCCTATTTTTGGCACACGGAGGCGCCTCGCAAAGTCTCGCGCCATTCTGAGTCCGCTCGGTTGGCCAGGCCCACCCCCAAGGCTATAGCCCACCCGCTTTTGTGACCATTTTCCGCTGGACGAACTTGGCGACCCGGCCGTCGGACGGGGGTGGTTGGGCGCGGCTGTGTCCGGCGGGTGTTTTAGGCACACGGAGCGGCCTCGCAAAGTCTCGGGCCATTCCGAGTCCGGCGGACGAAGTTGGCCAGCCCCACCCCTTAAGGCTATAGCCCACCCGTTTTTGTGGCCATTTTCCGCTGGACGAACTTGGCGCCCCGGCCTTCGGCCAGGTATTTTTGGGCGCTGCTTTGCCCGCGGCCTATTTTTGGCATACGGATGCGCCTCGCAAAGTCTCGCGCCATTCCGAGTCCGGTGGACGAAGTTGGCCAGCCCCACCCCCCAAGGCTATAGCCCACCCGTTTTTGTGGCCTTTTTCCGCTGGACGAACTTGGCGCCCCGGCCTTCGGGCGGGTATTTTTGGGCGCGGCTTTGCCCGCGGCCTATTTTTGGCGCACGGAGGCGCCTCGCAAAGTCTCGCGCCATTCCGACCCCGGCGGACGAAGTTGGCCAGCCCCACCCCCCAAGGCTATAGCCCATCCGTTATTCTGGCCATTTTCCGCTGGACGAACTTGGCGCCCCGGCCTTCGGGCGGGTATTTTTGGGTGCGGCGGTGCCCGCGGCCTATTTTTGGCACACGGAGGCGCCTCGCAAAGTCTCGCGCCATTCCGAGTCTGGCGGACGAAGTGGGCCAGCCCCACCCCCCAAGGCTATAGCCCACCCGTTTTTGTGGCCATTTTCCGCTGGACTAACTTGGCGCCCCGGCCTTCGGGAGGGTATTTTTGGACGCGGCTGTGCCCGCGGCCTATTTTTGGCACACGGAGGCACCTCGCAAAGTCTCGCGCCATTCCGAGTCCGGCGGACAAAGTGGGCCAGCCACACCCCCAAGGCTATACCCACCCGTTTTTGTGGCCATTTTCCGCTGGAGGAACATGGCGCCCCGGCCTTCGGGCGGATATTTTTGGGCACGGCTGTGCCCCCGGCCTATTTTTGGCACACGGAGGCTCCTCGCAAAGTCTCGCGCCATTCCGAGTCCGGCGGACGAAGTTGGCCAGCCCCCCCCTCCCAAGGCTATAGCCCACCCGTTTTTGTGGCCATTTTCCGCTGGACGAACTTGGCGCCACGGCCTTCGGGCTGGTATTTTTGGGCGCGGCTGTGCCCGCGGCCTATTTTTGGCACACGGAGGCGCCTCGCAAAGGCTCACACCATTCCGAGTCCGGCGGACGAAGTTGGCCAGCCCCACCCCCCAAGGCTATAGCCCACCCGTTTTTGTGGCCATTTTCCGCTGGACGAAATTGGCGCCCCGGCCATCGGGCGGGTAATTTTGGGCGCGGCTGTGCCAAGGCCCTATTTTTGGCACACGGAGGCGCCTCGCAAAGTCTCGCGCCAGTCCGAGTCCGGCGGACGAAGTTGGCCAGCCCCACCCCCCAAGGCTATAGCCCACCCGTTTTTGTGGCCATTTTCCGCTGGACGAACTTGGCGCCCCGGCCATCGGGCGGGTATTTTTGGGCGCGGCTGTGCCCGCGGCCTATTTTTGGCACACGGAGGCGCCTCGCAAAGTCTCGCGCCATTCCGAGTCCGGCGGACGAAGTTGGCCAGCCCCACCCCTTAAGGCTATAGCCCACCCGTTTTTGTGGCCATTTTCCGCTGGACGAACTTGGCGCCCCGGCCTTCGGGCGGGTATTTTTGGGCGCGGCTGTGTCCGCGGCCTATTTTTGGCACACGGAGGCGCCTCGCAAAGTCTCGCGTCATTCCGAGTCCGGCGGACGAAGTTGGCCAGCCCCACCCCCCAAGGCTATACCCCACCCGTTTTTGTGGCCATTTTCCGCTGGACGAACTTGGCGCCCTGGCCTTCGGGCGGGTATTTTTGGGTACGGCTGAGCCCGCGGCCTATTTTTGGCACACGGAGGTGCCTCCCAAAGTCTCGCGCCATTCCGAGTCCAGCGGACGAAGTTGGCCAGCCCCACCCCCCAAGGCTATAGCCCACCCGTTTTTGTGGCCTTTTTCCGCTGGACGAACTTGGCGTCCCGGCCTTCGGGCGGGTATTTTTGGGCGCGGCTGTGCCCGCGGTCTATTTTTTACACACGAAGGCGCCTCGAAAATTCTCGTGCCATTCCGAGTCCGGCGGACAAAGTTGGCCAGCCCCACCCCCCAAGGCTATAGCCCACCCGTTTTTGTGGCCATTTGCCACTGGACGAAATTGGCGCCCCGGCCATCGGGCGGGTAATTTTGGGCGCGGCTGAGCCCGCGTCCTATTTCTGGCACACGGAGGCGCCTCGCAAAGTCTCCCGCCGTTCCGAGTCCGGCGGACGAAGTGGGCCAGCCCCATCCCCCAAGGCTATAGCCCACCCGTTTTGTGGCCTTTTTCCGCTGGGCGAACTTGGCGCCCCGGCATTCGGGCCGGTATTTTGGGGCGCGGCTGTGCCAGCGTCCTATTTTTGGCACACGGAGGTGCCTCGCAAGGTCTCGCGCCATTCCGAGTCCGGCGGACGAAGTTGGCCAGCCCCACCCCCCAAGGTTATAGCCAACCCGTTTTTGTGGCCATTTTCCGCTGGACGAACTTGGCGCCCCGGCCTTCGGGCGGGTATTTTTGGGCGCGGCTGTGTCCGCGGCCTATTTTTGGCACACGGAGGCGCCTCGCAAAGTCTCGCGTCATTCCGAGTCCGGCGGACGAAGTTGGCCAGCCCCACCCCCCAAGGCTATACCCCACCCGTTTTTGTGGCCATTTTCCGCTGGACGAACTTGGCGCCCTGGCCTTCGGGCGGGTATTTTTGGGTACGGCTGAGCCCGCGGCCTATTTTTGGCACACGGAGGTGCCTCCCAAAGTCTCGCGCCATTCCGAGTCCAGCGGACGAAGTTGGCCAGCCCCACCCCCCAAGGCTATAGCCCACCCGTTTTTGTGGCCTTTTTCCGCTGGACGAACTTGGCGTCCCGGCCTTCGGGCGGGTATTTTTGGGCGCGGCTGTGCCCGCGGTCTATTTTTTACACACGAAGGCGCCTCGAAAATTCTCGTGCCATTCCGAGTCCGGCGGACAAAGTTGGCCAGCCCCACCCCCCAAGGCTATAGCCCACCCGTTTTTGTGGCCATTTGCCACTGGACGAAATTGGCGCCCCGGCCATCGGGCGGGTAATTTTGGGCGCGGCTGAGCCAAGTCCTATTTCTGGCACACGGAGGCGCCTCGCAAAGTCTCCCGCCGCCTCCGAGTCCGGCGGAATATGTGGGCCAGCCCCATCCCCCAAGGCTATAGCCCACCCGTTTTGTGGCCTTTTTCCGCTGGGCGAACTTGGCGCCCCGGCATTCGGGCCGGTATTTTGGGGCGCGGCTGTGCCAGCGTCCTATTTTTGGCACACGGAGGTGCCTCGCAAGGTCTCGCGCCATTCCGAGTCCGGCGGACGAAGTTGGCCAGCCCCACCCCCCAAGGTTATAGCCAACCCGTTTTTGTGGCCATTTTCCGCTGGACGAACTTGGCGCCCCGGCCTTCGGGCGGGTATTTTTGGGCGCGGCTGTGCCCGCGGCCTATTTTTGGCACACGGAGGCGCCTCGCAAAGTCTCGCGCCATTCCGAGTCCGGCGGATGAAGTTGGCCAGCCCCACCCCCCAAGGCTATAGCCCACCTGTTTTTGTGGCCATTTTCCGCTGGACGAACTTGGCGCCCAGGCCTTCGGGCGGGTATTTTTGGGCGCGGCTGTGCCCGCGGCCTATTTTTGGCACACGGAGGCGCCTCGTAAAGTCTAGCGCCATTCCGAGTCCAGCGGACGAAGTTGGCCAGCCCCACCCCCCAAGGCTATAGCCCACCCGTTTTTGTGGCCTTTTTCCGCTGGACGAACTTGGCGCCCCGGCCTTTAGGCGGGTATTTTTGGGTGCGGCTGTGCCCGCGGCCTATTTTTTGCACACAGAGGCGCCTCACAAAGTCTCGTGCCATTCCGAGTCCGGCGGACGAAGTTGGCCAGCACCACCCCCCAAGGCTATAGCCCACCCGTTTTTGTGGCCATTTTCCGCTGGACGAACTTGGCGCCCCGGCCATCGGGCGGGTATTTTTGGGCGCGGCTGTGCCCGCGGCCTATTTTTGGCACACGGAGGCACCTCGGAAAGTCTCGCGCCATTCCGAGTCCGGCGGACGAAGTTGGCCAGTCCCATCCCCCAAGGCTATAGCCCACCCGTTTTTGTGGCCATTTTCCACTGGACGAACTTGGAGCCCCGGCCTTCGGGCGGGTATTTTTGGGCGCGGCTGTGCCCGCGGCCTATTTTTGGGACACGGAGGCGCCTCGCAAAGTCTCGCGCCATTCCGAGTCCCGCGGACGAAGTTGGCCAGCCCCATCCCCCAAGGCTATAGCCCACCCGTTTTTGTGGCCATTTTCCGCTGGACGAACATGGCGCCCCGGCCTTCGGCCGGGTATTTTTGGGCGCTGCTTTGCCCGCGGCCTATTTTTGGCATACGGATGCGCCTCGCAAAGTCTCACGCTATTCCGAGTCCGGTGGACGAAGTTGGCCAGCCCCACCCCCCAAGGCTATAGCCCACCCGTTTTTGTGGCCATTTTCCGCTGGACGAACTTGGCGCCCCGGCCTTCGGGCGGGTATATTTTTGGGCGCGGCTGTGTCCGCGGCCTATTTTTGGCACACGGAGGCGCCTCGCAAAGTCTCGCGTCATTCCGAGTCCGGCGGACGAAGTTGGCCAGCCCCACCCCCCAAGGCTATACCCCACCCGTTTTTGTGGCCATTTTCCGCTGGACGAACTTGGCGCCCTGGCCTTCGGGCGGGTATTTTTGGGTACGGCTGAGCCCGCGGCCTATTTTTGGCACACGGAGGTGCCTTCCAAAGTCTCGCGCCATTCCGAGTCCGGCGGACAAAGTTGGCCAGCCCCACCCCCCAAGGCTATAGCCCACCCGTTTTTGTGGCCATTTGCCACTGGACGAAATTGGCGCCCCGGCCATCGGGCGGGTAATTTTGGGCGCGGCTGAGCCCGCGTCCTATTTCTGGCACACGGAGGCGCCTCGCAAAGTCTCGCGCCGTTCCGAGTCCGGCGGACGAAGTGGGCCAGCCCCATCCCCCAAGGCTATAGCCCACCCGTTTTGTGGCCTTTTTCCGCTGGGCGAACTTGGCGCCCCGGCATTCGGGCCGGTATTTTGGGGCGCGGCTGTGCCAGCGTCCTATTTTTGGCACACGGAGGCGCCTCGCAAGGTCTCGCGCCATTCCGAGTCCGGCGGACGAAGTAGGCCAGCCCCACCCCCCAAGGTTATAGCCAACCCGTTTTTGTGGCCATTTTCCGCTGGACGAACTTGGCGCCCCGGCCTTCGGGCGGGTATTTTTGGGCGCGGCTGTGCCCGCGGCCTATTTTTGGCACACGGAGGCGCCTCGCAAAGTCTCGCGCCATTCCGAGTCCGGCGGATGAAGTTGGCCAGCCCCACCCCCCAAGGCTATAGCCCACCTGTTTTTGTGGCCATTTTCCGCTGGACGAACTTGGCGCCCAGGCCTTCGGGCGGGCATTTTTGGGCGCGGCTGTGCCCGCGGCCTATTTTTGGCACACGGAGGCGCCTCGTAAAGTCTAGCGCCATTCCGAGTCCAGCGGACGAAGTTGGCCAGCCCCACCCCCCAAGGCTATAGCCCACCCGTTTTTGTGGCCTTTTTCCGCTGGACGAACTTGGCGCCCCGGCCTTTAGGCGGGTATTTTTGGGTGCGGCTGTGCCCGTGGCCTATTTTTTGCACACAGAGGCGCCTCACAAAGTCTCGTGCCATTCCGAGTCCGGCGGACGAAGTTGGCCAGCACCACCCCCCAAGGCTATAGCCCACCCGTTTTTGTGGCCATTTTCCGCTGGACGAACTTGGCGCCCCGGCCATCGGGCGGGTATTTTTAGGCGCGGCTGTGCCCGCGGCCTATTTTTGGCACACGGAGGCACCTCGGAAAGTCTCGCGCCATTCCGAGTCCAGCGGACGAAGTTGGCCAGTCCCATCCCCCAAGGCTATAGCCCACCCGTTTTTGTGGCCATTTTCCACTGGACGAACTTGGAGCCCCGGCCTTCGGGCGGGTATTTTTGGGCGCGGCTGTTCCCGCGGCCTATTTTTGGCACACGGAGGCGCCTCGCAAAGTCTCGCGCCATTCCGAGTCCCGCGGACGAAGTTGGCCAGCCCCATCCCCCAAGGCTATAGCCCACCCGTTTTTGTGGCCATTTTCCACTGGACGAACTTGGAGCCCCGGCCTTCGGGCGGGTATTTTTGAGCGCGGCTGTGCCCGCGGTCTATTTTTGGCACACGGAGGCGCCTCGCAAAGTCTCGCGCCATTCCGAGTCCGGCGGACGAAGTTGGCCAGCCCCATCCCCCAAGGCTATAGCCCACCCGTTTTTGTGGCCATTTTCCACTGGACGAACTTGGAGCCCCGGCCTTCGGGCGGGTATTTTTGGGTGCGGCTGTGCCCGCGGCCTATTTTTGGCACACGGAGGTGCCTCGTAAAGTCTCGCGCCATTCCGAGTCCGGCGTACGAAGTTGGCCAGGCCCACCCCCCAAGGCTATAGCCCACCCGTTTTTGTGGCCATTTTCCACTGGACGAACTTGGCGCCCCGGCCTTCGGACGGGTATTTTTGGGCGCGGCTGTGTCTGCGGCCTATTTTTGGCACACGGAGCGGCCTCGTAAAGTCTCGGGCCATTCCGAGTCCGGCGGACGAAGTTGGCCAGCCCCACCCCTTAAGGCTATAGCCCACCCATTTTTTGGCCATTTTTCCGCTGGACGAACCTGGCGCCCCGGCCTTCGGGCAGTTATTTTTGGCTGCGGCTGTGCCCGCGTCCTATTTTTGGCACGCGTAGGCCGCTCGCAAAGTCTCGCCCCATCCCGATTCCGGCGGACGAAGTTGGCCAGCCCCTCCCCCCAAGGATATAGCCCACCCGTTTTTTGGCCATTTTTCCGCTGGACGAACTTGGCGCCCCGGCCTTCGGGCAGTTATTTTTGGGCGAGGCTGTGCCCGCGGCCTATTTTTGGCACGCGGAGGCCGCTCGCAAAGTCTCGCCCCATTCCGAGTCCGGTGGACGAAGTGGGCCAGCTCCTCCCCCCAAGGTTATAGCCCACCTGTTTTTTGGCTGTTTTTCCGCTGGGGAATTTGGGCGCCCCGACCTTCGGGGGGTTATTTTTGGGCACGGCTGTGCCCGCAACCTATTTTTGGCTCGCGGAGGCCGTTCGCAAAGTCTCGCCCCATTCCGAATCCGGCGGACGAAGTGGGCCAGCCCCTCCCCCCAAGGCTATAGCCCACCCGTTTTTTGGCCATTTTTTCGCTGGGGGGTTTGGGCGCGCCGACCTTCGGGGGATTATTTTTGGGCACGGCTGTGCCCGCGGCCTATTTTTGGCACACGTAGGCCGCTCACAAAGTCTTGGCCCATTCCGAGTCCGGCGGACGAAGTTGGCCAGCCCCTCCCCCAAAGGCTATAGCCCACCCGTTTTTTGGCCATTTTTCCGCTGGGGGGTTTGGACGCGCCGACCTTCGGGGGATTATTTTTGGGCACGGCAGTGCCCGCGGCCTATTTTTGGCACGCGTAGGCCGCTCACAAAGTCTCGGCCCATTCCGAGTCCGGCGGACGAAGTGGGCCAGCCCCTCCCCCCAAGGATATAGCCCACCCGTTTTTTGGCCATTTTTCCGCTGGACGAACTTGGCGCCCCGGCCTTCGGGTGCCTGTTTTTGGGTGCGGCTGTCCCCGCGGCCTATTTTTGGCATGCGGAGGCCGCTCGCAAAGTCTCGCCCCATTCCGAATCCAGCGGACGAAGTTGGCCAGGCCCTCACCCCAAGGGTATAGCCCACCCGTTTTTTGACCATTTTTCCACAGGGGGGTTTGGGCGGCCTATTTTTGGCACGCGGAGGCCGCTCGCAAAGTCTCGCCCCATTCCGAGTCCGGTGGACGAAGTGGGCCAGCTCCTCCCCCCAAGGTTATAGCCCACCTGTTTTTTGGCTGTTTTTCCGCTGGGGAATTTGGGCGCCCCGACCTTCGGGGGGTTATTTTTGGGCACGGCTGTGCCCGCAACCTATTTTTGGCTCGCGGAGGCCGCTCGCAAAGTCTCGGGCCATTCCGAGTCCGGCGGACGAAGTTTGCCAGCCCCTCCCCCCAAGGCTATAGCCCACCTGTTTTTTGGCCGTTTTTTCGCTGGGGAATTTGGGCGCGACGACCTTTAGGGGGTTATTTTTGGGCGCGGCTGTACCCGCGGCCTATTTTTGGCTCGCGGAGGCCGCTCGTAAAGTCTCGCCCCATTCCGAGTCCGGCGGACGAAGTAGGCCAGCCCCTCCCCCCAAGGCTATAGTCCACCCGTTTTTTGTCCGTTTTTCCGCTGGATGAACTTGGCGCCCCGGCCTTCGGGCAGTTATTTTTGGGTGCGGCTGTGCCCGCGGCCTATTCTTCGCACGCGGAGGCAGTTCACAAAGTCTCGCCCCATTCCGAGTCCGGCGGACGAAGTTGGCCAGCCCCTCCCCCCAAGGCTATAGCCCACCCGTTTTTTGGCCGTTTTTCCGCTGGATGAACTTGGCGCCCCGGCCTTCGGGCGGTTATTTTTGGGTGCGGCTGTGCCCGCGGCCTATTTTTGGCACGCGGAGGCTGCTTGCAAAGTCTCGCCCTATTCCGAGTCCGGCGGACGAAGTCGGCCAGCCCCTCCCCCCAAGGCTATAGCCCACCTGTTTTTTGGCTGTTTTTCCGCTGGGGAATTTGGGCGCGCCGACCTTCGGGGGGTTATTTTTGGGCGCGGCTGTGCCCGCGGCCTATTTTTTTCACGCGGAGGCCGCTCGCAAAGTCTCGCCCCATTCCGAGTCCGGCGGACGAAATTGGGCAGCCCCTCCCCCCAAGGCTATAGCCCACCCGTTTTTTGGCCATTTTCCGCTGGGGGGTTTGGGCGCGCCGACCTTCGGGGGGTTATTTTTGGGCTCGGCTGTTCCCGCGGCCTGTTTTTGGCACGCGGAGGCCGCTTGCAAAGTCTCGCCCCATTCCGAGTCCGGTGGACGAAGTCGGCCTGCCCCTCCCCCCTAGGCTATAGCCCACCCGTTTGTTGGCCATTTTTCCGCTGGACGAAGTTTGCGCCCCGGCCTTCGGGCGGTATTTTTTGGCGCGGCTGTGCCCGCGGCCTATTTTTGGCACGCGGAGGCCGATTGCAAAGTCTTGCCCCATTCCGAGTCCGGCGGATGAAGTTGGCCAGCCCCTCCACCCAAGGCTATAGCCCACCCGTTTTTTGGCCATTTTTCCGCTGGGGGGTTTGGGCGCGCCGACCTTCGGGGGGTTATTTTTGGGCGCGGCTGTGCACGCGGTCTATTTTTGGCACGTGGAGCCCGCTCGCAAAGTCTCGGCCCATTCCGAGTCCGGCGGACGAAGTTGGCCAGCCCCTCCCGCCAAGGCTATAGCCCACCCGTTTTTTGGCCATTTTTCCGCTGGGGGGTTTGGGCGCGCCGACCTTCGGGGGGTTATTTTTGGACGCGGCTGTGCCCGCGGCCTATTTTTGGCACGCGGAGCCCGCTCGCAAAGTCTCGGCCCATTCCGAGTCCGGCGGACGAAGTTGGCCAGCCCCTCCCGCCAAGGCTATAGCCCACCCGTTTGTTGGCCATTTTTCCGCTGGACGAACTTGGCGCCCCGGCCTTCGGGCGGGTATTTTTTGGCGCGGCTGTGCACGCGGTCTATTTTTGGCACGTGGAGCCCGCTCGCAAAGTCTCGGCCCATTCCGAGTCCGGCGGACGAAGTTGGCCAGCCCCTCCCGCCAAGGCTATAGCCCACCCGTTTTTTGGCCATTTTTCCGCTGGGGGGTTTGGGCGCGCCGACCTTCGGGGGGTTATTTTTGGACGCGGCTGTGCCCGCGGCCTATTTTTGGCACGCGGAGCCCGCTCGCAAAGTCTCGGCCCATTCCGAGTCCGGCGGACGAAGTTGGCCAGCCCCTCCCGCCAAGGCTATAGCCCACCCGTTTGTTGGCCATTTTTCCGCTGGACGAACTTGGCGCCCCGGCCTTCGGGCGGGTATTTTTTGGCACGGCTGTGCCCGCGGCCTATTTTTGGCACGCGGAGGCCGTTCGCAAAGTCTCGCCCCATTCCGAATCCGGCGGACGAAGTGGGCCAGCCCCTCCCCCCAAGGCTATAGCCCACCCGTTTTTTGGCCATTTTTCCGCTGGGGGGTTTGGGCGCGCCGACCTTCGGGGGATTATTTTTGGGCACGGCTGTGCCCGCGGCCTATTTTTGGCACACGTAGGCCGCTCACAAAGTCTTGGCCCATTCCGAGTCCGGCGGACGAAGTTGGCCAGCCCCTCCCCCAAAGGCTATAGCCCACCCGTTTTTTGGCCATTTTTCCGCTGGGGGGTTTGGACGCGCCGACCTTCGGGGGATTATTTTTGGGCAAAGAAGTGCCCGACGCGTATTTTTGGCACGCGTAGGCCGCTCACAAAGTCTCGGCCCATTCCGAGTCCGGCGGACGAAGTGGGCCAGCCCCTCCCCCCAAGGATATAGCCCACCCGTTTTTTGGCCATTTTTCCGCTGGACGAACTTGGCGTCCCGGCCTTCGGGTGCCTATTTTTGGGTGCGGCTGTCCCCGCGGCCTATTTTTGGCATGCGGAGGCCGCTCGCAAAGTCTCGCCCCATTCCGAATCCAGCGGACGAAGTTGGCCAGGCCCTCACCCCAAGGGTATAGCCCACCCGTTTTTTGACCATTTTTCCACAGGGGGGTTTGGGCGCGCCGACCTTCGGGGGGTTATTTTTGGGCGCGGCTGTGCCCGCGGCCTATTTTTGGCATGCGGAGGCCGCTCACAAAGTCTCGGCCCATTCCGAGTCCGGCGGACGAAGTGGGCCAACCCCTCCCCCCAAGGCTATAGCCCACCCATTTTTTGGCCATTTTTCCGCCGGGGCGTTTGGGCGTGCCGACCTTCAGGGGGTTGTTTTTGGGCGCGGCTGTTCCCGTGGCCTATTTTTGGCACGCGGAGGCTGCTCGCAAAGTCTCTCCCCATTCCGAGTCCGGCGGACGAAGTTGGCCAGCCCCTCCCCCCAAGGCTATAGCCCACCTGTTTTTTGGCTGTTTTTCCGCTGGCGAATTTGGGCGCGCCGACCTTCGGGTGGTTATTTTTGGTCTCGGCTGTTCCCGCGGCCTGTTTTTGGCACGCGGAGGCCGCTCGCAAAGTCTCACCCCATTCCGAGTCCGGCGGACGAAGTTGGCCTGCCCCTCCCCCCAAGGCTATAGCCCACCCGTTTG
>JAUJEF010000553.1:0-43000 GCA_030444885.1 Citrus sp. QX-2021 | reverse complement strand
ACAGCCGCTCCCAAAAATACCTGCCCGAAGGCCGGGGCGCCAAGTTCGTCCAGCGGAAAAAGGCCACAAAAACGGGTGGGCTATAGCGTTGGGGGGTGGGGCTGGCCAACTTCGTCCGCCGGACTCGGAATGGCGTGAGACTTTACGAGGCGCCTCCGTGGGGCAAAAATAGGCCGCAGGCACAGCCGCGTCCAAAAATACCCGCCCGAAGGCCGGGGCGCCAAGTTCGTCCAGCGGAAAAAGGCCACAAAAACGGGTGGGCTATAGCCTTGGGGGGTGGGGCTGGCCAACTTCGTCCGCCGGACTCGGAATGGCGCGAGACTTTGCGAGGCGCCTCCGTGTGCCAAAAACAGGCCGCGGGTACAGCCGCGCCCAAAAATACCCGCCCGAAGGCCGGGGCGCCACGTTCGTCCAGCGGAAAAAGGCCACAAAACCGGGTGGGCTATCGCCTTGGGGGGTGGGGCGGGCCAACTTCGTCCGCCAGACTCGGAATTGCGCGAGACTTTGCGAGGCACCTCCGTGTCCCAAAAATAGGCCGCGGGCACAGCCGCGCCCAAAAATACCCGCTCGAAGGCCGGGGCGGCAAGTTTGTCCAGCGGAAAAAGGCCACAAAAACGGGTGGGCTATAGCCTTGGGGGGTGGGGCTGGCCAACTTCGTCCGCCGGACTCGGACTGGCGCGAGACTTCATGAGGTGCCTCCGTGTGCCAAAAATAGGCCGCGGGCACAGCCGCGCGCAAAAATACCCGCCCGAAGGACGGGCGCCAAGTCGTCCGGCGGAAAAGGCCACAACACCGGGTGGGCTATCGCCTTGGGGGGGGGGGCTGGCCAACTTCGTTCGCCGGACTCGGAATGGCGTGAGACTTTACGAGGCACCTCCGTGGGCCAAAAATAGGCCGCGGGCACAGCCGCACCCAATTACCCCCGCCGGACGTCCGGGGCGCCAAGTTCGTCCAGCGGAAAAAGGCCACAAAACGGGTGGGCTATAGCGTTGGGGTGGGGCTGGCCAACTTCGTCCGCCGGACTCGGAATGGCGTGAGACTTTACGAGGCGCCTCCGTGGGGCAAAAATAGGCCGCGGGCACAGCCGCGTCCCAAAAATACCCGCCCGAAGGCCGGGGCGCCAAGTTCGTCCAGCGGAAAAAGGCCACAAAAACTGGTGGGCTATAGCGTTGGGGGGTGGGGCTGGCCAACTTCGTCCGCCGGACTCGGAATGGCGTGAGACTTTATGAGGCGCCTCCGTGGGGGCAAAATAGGCCGCGGGCCCAGCCGCGCCCAAAATTACCCGCCCGAAGGCCGGGCGCCAAGTCGTCCAGCGGAAAAAGGCCACAAAACGGGTGGGCTATAGCCTTGGGGGTGGGGCTGGCCAACTTCGTCCGCTCGGACTCGGACTGGCGCGAGACTTCACGAGGTGCCTCCGTGTCCCAAAAATTGGGCGCGGCACAGCTGCGCCCACAAATACCCGCCCGAAGGCTGGGGCGACACGTTCGTGCAGCGGAAAAAGGCCACAAAAACGGGTGGGCTATAGCCTTGGGGGGTGGGGCTGGCCAACTTCGTCCGCCGGACTCAGACTGGCGCGAGACTTCACGAGGTGCCTCCGTGTCCCAAAAATTGGACGCGGGCACAGCCGCGCTCAAAAATACCCGCCCGAAGGCCGGGGCGCCAAGTTCGTCCAGCGGAAAAAGGCCAGAAAAACGGGAGGGCTATAGCCTTGGGGGGTGGGGCTGGCCAACTTCGTCCGCCGGACTCGGACAGACGCGAGACTGTTCGAAGCGCCTCTGTGTGCGAAAAATAGGCCGCGGGCACAGCCGCTCCCAAAAATACCTGCCCGAAGGCCGGGGCGCCAAGTTCGTCCAGCGGAAAAAGGCCACAAAAACGGGTGGGCTATAGCGTTGGGGGGTGGGGCTGGCCAACTTCGTCCGCCGGACTCGGAATGGCGTGAGACTTTACGAGGCGCCTCCGTGGGGCAAAAATAGGCCGCGGGCACAGCCGCGCCCAAAAATACCCGCCCGAAGGCCGGGGCGCCAAGTTCGTCCAGCGGAAAAAGGCCACAAAAACGGGTGGGCTATAGCCTTGGGGGTGGGGCTGGCCAACTTCGTCCGCCGGACTCGGACTGGCGCGAGACTTCACGAGGTGCCTCCGTGTCCCAAAAATTGGACGCGGCACAGCTGCGCCCAAAAATACCCGCCCAAGGCTGGGGCGCCAAGTTCGTCCAGCGGAAAAAGGCCACAAAAACGGGTGGGCTATAGCCTTGGGGGTGGGGCTGGCCAACCGTCCGCGGACTCAGACTGGCGCGAGACTTCACGAGGTGCCTCCGTGTCCCAAAAATTGGACACGGGCACAGCCGCTCAAAAATACCCGCCCGAAGGCCGGGCGCCAAGTCTCGTCCAGCGGAAAAAGGCCAGAAAAAGCGGGAGGGCTATAGCCTTGGGGGTGGGGCTGGCCAACTTCGTCCGCCGGACTCGGACAGACGCGAGACTGTTGAAGCGCCTCTGTGTGCGAAAAATAGGCCGCGGGCACAGCCGCTCCCAAAATACCCGCCCGAAGCCGGGGCACCAAGTTCGTCCAGCGGAAAAGGCCACACAAACGGGTGGGCTATAGCCTTGGGGGTGGGGCGGGCCAACAAATCCGCCGGACTCGGAATAGCGCGCGACATTACGAGGCGCCTTCGTGTGCCAAAAATAGGCCGCGGGCACAGCCACGCCCAAAAATACCGTCCCGAAGGCCGAGGCGCCAAGTTCGTCCAGCGGAAAAAGGCCACAAAAACGGGTGTGCTATAGCCTTGGGGGTTGGGGCTGGCCGACTTCGTCCGCCAGACTCGGAATGGCGCGAGACATTGCGAGGCACCTCCGTGTGCCAAAAATAGGCCGCGGGCACAACCGCGCCAAAAAATAACGGCCCAAAGGCCGAGGCGCCAAGTTCGTCCAGCGGAAAAAGGCCACAAAAACGGGTGGGCTATAGCCTTGGGGGGTGGGGCTGGCCAACTTCGTCCGCCGGACTCGGAAGGGCGCGAGACATTGCGAGGCACCTCCGTGTGCCAAAAATAGGCCGCGGGTACAGCCGCGCCCAAAAATACCCACCCGAAGGCCGGGGCGCCAAGTTCGTCCAGCGTAAAAAGGCCACAAAAACGGGTGGGCTATAGCCTTGGGGGGTGGGGCTGGCCCACTTCGTCCGCCGGACTCCGAATGGCGCGAAACTTTACGAGGCACCTCCGTGTGCAAAAAATAGGCCGAGGGCACAGACGCGCCCAAAAATACCCGCCCGAAGGCCGGGGCGTCAAGTTCGTCCAGCGGAAAAAGGCCACAAAAACGGGTGGGCTATAGCCTTGGGGGGTGGCGCTGGCCAACTTCGTCCGCCGGACTCGGAATGGCGCGAGACTTCGCGAGGCACCTCCGTGTGCCAAAAATAGGCCGCGGGCACGGCCGCTCGCAAAAATACCCGCCCGAAGGCCGGGGCGCCAAGTTCGTCCAGCGGAAAAAGGCCACAAAAACGGGTGGGCTATAGCCTTGGGGGGTGGCGCTTGCCAACTTCGTCCACCGGACTCGGAATGGCGCGAGACTTTGCGAGGCACCTCCGTGTGCCAAAAATCGGCCGCGGGCACAGCCGCGCCCAAAAATAACCGCCCGAAGGCCGGGGCGCCAAGTTCGTCCAGCGGAAAAAGGCCACAAAAACGGGTGGGCTATAGCCTTGGGGGGTGGGGCTGGCCAACATCGTCCGCCGGACTCGGAATGGCGCGAGACTTTGCGAGGCGCCTCCGTGTGCCAAAAACAGGCCGCGGGTACAGCCGCGCCCAAAAATACCCGCCCGAAGGCCGGGGCGCCACGTTCGTCCAGCGGAAAAAGGCCACAAAAACGGGTGGGCTATAGCCTTGGGGGGTGGGGCTGGCCAACTTCGTCCGCCGGACGCTGACTGGCGCGAGACTTCACGAGGTGCCTCCGTGTGCCAAAAATAGGCCGCGGGCACAGCCGCGCGCAAAAATACCCGCCCGAAGGACGGGGCGCCAAGTTCGTCCGGCGGAAAAAGGCCACAAAAACGGGTGGGCTATCGCCTTGGGGGGTGGGGCTGGCCAACTTCGTTCGCCGGACTCGGAATGGCGTGAGACTTTACGAGGCACCTCCGTGGGCCAAAAATAGGCCGCGGGCACAGCCGCACCCAAAAATACCTGCCCGAAGGCCGGGGCGCCAAGTTCGTCCAGCGGAAAAAGGCCACAAAAACGGGTGGGCTATCGCGTTGGGGGTGGGGCTGGCCAACCGTCCGCGGACTCGGAATGGCGTGAGACTTTACGAGGCGCCTCCGTGGGGCAAAAATAGGCCGCGGGCACAGCCGCGTCCAAAAATACCCGCCCGAAGGCCGGGGCGCCAAGTTCGTCCAGCGGAAAAAGGCCACAAAAACGGGTGGGCTATAGCGTTGGGGGGTGGGGCTGGCCAACTTCGTCCGCCGGACTCGGAATGGCGTGAGACTTTACGAGGCGCCTCCGTGGGGCAAAAATAGGCCGCGGGCACAGCCGCGCCCAAAAATACCCGCCCGAAGGCCGGGGCGCCAAGTTCGTCCAGCGGAAAAAGGCCACAAAAACGGGTGGGCTATAGCCTTGGGGGGTGGGGCTGGCCAACTTCGTCCGCCGGACTCGGAATGGCGCGAGACTTTGCGAGGCGCCTCCGTGTGCCAAAAACAGGCCGCGGGTACAGCCGCGCCCAAAAATACCCGCCCGAAGGCCGGGGCGCCACGTTCGTCCAGCGGAAAAAGGCCACAAAAACGGGTGGGCTATCGCCTTGGGGGGTGGGGCGGGCCAACTTCGTCCGCCAGACTCGGAATGGCGCGAGACGTTGCGAGGCACCTCCGTGTCCCAAAAATAGGCCGCGGGCACAGCCGCACCCAAAAATACCCGCTCGAAGGCCGGGGCGGCAAGTTCGTCCAGCGGAGAAAGGCCACAAAAACGGGTGGGCTATAGCCTTGGGGGGTGGGGCTGGCCAACTTCGTCCGCCGGACTCGGACTGGCGCGAGACTTCACGAGGTGCCTCCGTGTGCCAAAAATAGGCCGCGGGCACAGCCGCGCGCAAAAATACCCGCCCGAAGGACGGGGCGCCAAGTTCGTCCGGCGGAAAAAGGCCACAAAAACGGGTGGGCTATCGCCTTGGGGGGTGGGGCTGGCCAACTTCGTTCGCCGGACTCGGAATGGCGTGAGACTTTACGAGGCACCTCCGTGGGCCAAAAATAGGCCGCGGGCACAGCCGCACCCAAAAATACCTGCCCGAAGGCCGGGGCGCCAAGTTCGTCCAGCGGAAAAAGGCCACAAAAACGGGTGGGCTATAGCCTTGGGGGGTGGGGCTGGCCAACTTCGTCCGCCGGACTCGGAATGGCGTGAGACTTTACGAGGCGCCTCCGTGGGGCAAAAATAGGCCGCGGGCACAGCCGCGCCCAAAAATACCCGCCCGAAGGCCGGGGCGCCAAGTTCGTCCAGCGGAAAAAGGCCACAAAAACGGGTGGGCTATAGCCTTGGGGGGTGGGGCTGGCCAACTTCGTCCGCCGGACTCGGACTGGCGCGAGACTTCACGAGGTGCCTCCGTGTCCCAAAAATTGGACGCGGGCACAGCTGCGCCCAAAAATACCCGCCCGAAGGCTGGGGCGCCAAGTTCGTCCAGCGGAAAAAGGCCACAAAAACGGGTGGGCTATAGCCTTGGGGGGTGGGGCTGGCCAACTTCGTCCGCCGGACTCAGACTGGCGCGAGACTTCACGAGGTGCCTCCGTGTCCCAAAAATTGGACGCGGGCACAGCCGCGCCCAAAAATACCCGCCCGAAGGCCGGGGCGCCAAGTTCGTCCAGCGGAAAAAGGCCAGAAAAACGGGAGGGCTATAGCCTTGGGGGGTGGGGCTGGCCAACTTCGTCCGCCGGACTCGGACAGACGCGAGACTGTTCGAAGCGCCTCTGTGTGCGAAAAATAGGCCGCGGGCACAGCCGCTCCCAAAAATACCCGCCCGAAGCCCGGGGCACCAAGTTCGTCCAGCGGAAAAAGGCCACAAAAACGGGTGGGCTATAGCCTTGGGGGGTGGGGCGGGCCAACTTCGTCCGCCGGACTCGGAATAGCGCGCGACCTTACGAGGCGCCTTCGTGTGCCAAAAATAGGCCGCGGGCACCGCCACGCCCAAAAATACCGTCCCGAAGGCCGAGGCGCCAAGTTCGTCCAGCGGAAAAAGGCCACAAAAACGGGTGTGCTATAGCCTTGGGGGTTGGGGCTGGCCGACTTCGTCCGCCAGACTCGGAATGGCGCGAGACTTTGCGAGGCACCTCCGTGTGCCAAAAATAGGCCGCGGGCACAACCGCGCCAAAAAATAACGGCCCAAAGGCCGAGGCGCCAAGTTCGTCCAGCGGAAAAAGGCCACAAAAACGGGTGGGCTATAGCCTTGGGGGGTGGGGCTGGCCAACTTCGTCCGCCGGACTCGGAAGGGCGCGAGACATTGCGAGGCACCTCCGTGTGCCAAAAATAGGCCGCGGGTACAGCCGCGCCCAAAAATACCCACCCAAAGGCCGGGGCGCCAAGTTCGTCCAGCGGAAAAAGGCCACAAAAACGGGTGGGCTATAGCCTTGGGGGGTGGGGCTGGCCCACTTCGTCCGCCGGACTCGGAATGGCGCGAAACTTTACGAGGCACCTCCGTGTGCCAAAAATAGGCCGCGGGCACAGCCGCGCCCAAAAATACCCGCCCGAAGGCCGGGGCGCCAAGTTCGTCCAGCGGAAAAAGGCCACAAAAACGGGTGGGCTATAGCCTTGGGGGGTGGCGCTGGCCAACTTCGTCCGCCGGACTCGGAATGGCGCGAGACTTCGCGAGGCACCTCCGTGTACCAAAAATAGGCCGCGGGCACGGCCGCTCGCAAAAATACCCGCCCGAAGGCTGGGGCGCCAAGTTCGTCCAGCGGAAAAAGGCCACAAAAACGGGTGGGCTATAGCCTTGGGGGGTGGGGCTGGCCAACTTCGTCCGCCGGACTCGGAATGGCGCGAGTCTTTTCGAGGCACCTCCGTGTGCCAAAAATCGGCCGCGGGCACAGCCGCGCCCAAAAATACCCGCCCGAAGGCCGGGGCGCCAAGTTCGTCCAGCGGAAAAAGGCCACAAAAACGGGTGGGCTATAGCCTTGGGGGGTGGGGCTGGCCAACTTTGTCCGCCCGACTCGGAATGGCGCGAGACTTTGCGAGGCGCCTCCGTGTGCCAAAAATAGGCCGCGGGCACAGCCGCGCCCAAAAGAACTAGCCCGAA
Source organism: Citrus sp. QX-2021 (assembly GCA_030444885.1). NCBI lineage: Eukaryota > Viridiplantae > Streptophyta > Magnoliopsida > Sapindales > Rutaceae > Citrus > Citrus sp. QX-2021. The sequence continues at coordinate 35,759 of JAUJEF010000553.1, read as the reverse complement.
GGCCGGGGCGCCAAATTCGTCCAGCGGAAAAAGGCCACAAAAACGGGTGGGCTATAGCCTTGGGGAGTGGGGCTGGCCAACTTCGTCCGCCGGACTCGGAATGGCGTGAGACTTTGCGAGGGGCCTCGGGGTGCCAAAAATAAGCCGTGGGCAAAGCCGCGTCCAAAAATAAGCACCCGAAGATCGTGGTGACAAAACCCCCCAGCGGAAAAATGGCCAAAAAACGGGTGGGCTATAGCCTTGGTGCGGGGCGCGGGCGAAGTTCGTCCGCCGGACTCGGAATGGGGCGAGACTTTGCGAGGGGCCTCGAGGTACCAAAATTAAACCGCGGGCAAAGCAACGCCCAAAAATAAGTGCCCGAATATCGTGGTGCCAAAACCCCCCAGCGGAAAAATGGCCAAAAAACGGGTGGGCTATAGCCTTGGTGGGGTCGCGGGCGAAGTTCGTCCGCCGGACTCGGAATGGGGCGAGACTTTGCGAGGGGCCTCGAGGTGCCAAAAATAAACCGCGGGCAAAGGAACGCCCAAAAATAAGTGCCCGAATATCGTGGTGCCAAAACCCCCCAGCGGAAAAATGGCCAAAAAACGGGTGGGCTATAGCCTTGGTGGGGTCGCGGGCGAAGTTCGTCCGCCGGACTCGGAATGGGGCGAGACTTTGCGAGGGGCCTCGGGGTGCCAAAAATAAGCCGCGGGCAAAGACGCCCCCAAAAATAAGCGCCCGCAGATCGCGGTGCCAAAACCCCCCAGCGGAAAAATGTCCAAATACGGGTGGGCTATAGCCTTGGTGGGGGGCGCGGGCGAAGTTCGTCCGCCGGACTCAGAATGGGGTGAGACTTTGCGAGGGGCCTCGGGGTGTCAAAAATAAGGAGCTGGGCAAAGCCGCCCCCAAAAATAAGCGCCCGCAGGTCGTGGTGCCAAAACCCCCATCGGTAAAATGGCCAAAATACGGGTGGGCTATAGCCTTGGTGGGGGGCGCGGGCGAATTTCGTCCGCCGGACTCGGAATGGGGCGAGACTTTGCGAGGGGCCTCGAGGTGCCAAAAATAAGCCGTGGGCAAAGCAACGCCCAAAAATAAGTGCCCGAATATCGTGGTGCCAAAACCCCCCAGCGGAAAAATGGCCAAAAAACGGGTGGGCTATAGCCTTGGTGGGGTCGCGGGCGAAGTTCGTCCGCCGGACTCGGAATGGGGCGAGACTTTGCGAGGGGCCTCGGGGTGCCAAAATAAGCCAGCGGGCAAAGACGCCCCCAAAATATGCGCCCGAAGGTCGTGGTGCCAAAACCCCAGCGGAAAATGGGCCAAAAACGGGTGGGCTATAGCCTTGGTGGGGGCGCGAGAGGCGAAGTTCGTCCGCGGACTCGGAATGGGGCAAGACTTTGCGAGGGCCTTGGGATACCAAAATAAGCCGCGGGAAAAGCCGCGCCCAAAAATAAGCTCCCGAAGGTCGTGGTGCCAAAACCCCCCTGCGGAAAATTGGCCAAAAAACGGGTGGGCTATAGCCTTGGTGGGGGGCGCGGGCGAAGTTCGTCCGCCGGACTCGGAATGGGGCGAGACTTTGCGAGGGACCTCGGGGTGCCAAAAATAAGCCGCGGACAAAGCCGTGCCCAAAGGTAGTGGGGCCAAAACCCCCCCGCGGAAAAATGGCCAAAAAACGGGTGGGCTATAGCATTGGTGGGGGGCGCGGGCGAAGTTCGTCCACCGGACTCGGAATGGGGCACGACTCTGCGAGGGGCCTCGGGGTGCCAAAAATAAGCAGCGGGCAAAGCCGTATTCAAAAATAAACGCTCGAAGGTCGTGGTGCCAAAACCCCCCAGTGGAAAAATGGGCAAAAAACGGGTGGGCTATAGCCTTGGTGTGGGGCGCTGGCGAAGTTCGTCCGTCGGACTCGGAATGGGGCAAGACTTTGTGAGGGGCCTCGGGGTGCTAAAAATAACCCACGGGCAAAGCCGCGCCCTAAAATAAGTGCCCGAAGATCGTGGTGCCAAAACCCCCCAGCAGAAAAATGGCCAAAAAACGGGTGGGCTATAGCCTTGGCGGGGGGCGCGGGCGAAGTTCGTCCGCCGGACTCGGAATGGGGTGAGATTTTGCGAGGGGCCTCGGGGTGCAAAAAATAAGGCTTGGGCAAAGCCACGCCCAAAAATAAGCGCCCGCAGATCGCGGTGCCAAAACCCCCCAGCGGAAAAATGTCCAAAAAACGGGTGGGCTATAGCCTTGGTGGGGGGCGCGGGCGAAGTTCGTCCGCCGGACTCGGAATGGGGCTAGACTTTGCGAGGGGCCTCGGGGTGCTAAAAATAACGCACGGGCAAAGCCGCGCCCAAAAATAAGCGCCCGAAGATCGTGGTGCCAAAACCCCCCAGCGGAAAAATGGCCAAAAAACGGGTGGGCTATAGCCTTGGTGCGGGGCGCGGGCGAAGTTCGTCCGCCGGACTCGGAATGGGGAAAGATTTTGCGAGGGGCCTCGGGGTGCTAAAAATAACCCACGGGCAAAGCCGCGCCCAAAAACAAGCCCCCGAAGATCGTGGTACCAAAAACCCCCAGCGGAAAATGGGCCAAAAAACGGGTGGGCTATAGCCTTGGTGGGGGGCGCGGGCAAAGTTCGTCCGCCGGACTCGGAATGGGGCGAGACTTTGCGAGGGTCCTCGGGGTGCAAAAAATAAGCCGTGGGCAAAGCCGAGCCCAAAAATAAGTGCCCGAAGGTCGTGGTACCAAAACCCCCCAGCGGAAAAATGGCCAAAAAACGGGTGGGCTATAGCCTTGGAGTGGGGCGCGGGCGAAGTTCGTCCGCCGGACTCGGAATGGGGCGAGACTTTGCGAGGGGCCTCGGGGTGCCAAAAATAAGCCGCGCCCAAAAATAAGCACCCTAAGATCGTGGTGCCAAAAACCCCCAGCGGAAAAATGGCCAAAAAACGGGTGGGCTATAGCCTTGGTGGGCGGCGCGGGCGAAGTTCGTCCGCTGGACTCGGAATGGGGTGAGATTTTGCGAGGGGCCTCGGGGTGCAAAAAATAAGGCTTGGGCAAAGCCACGCCCAAAAATAAGCGCCCGCAGATCGCGGTGCCAAAACCCCCCAGCGGAAAAATGTCCAAAAAACGGGTGGGCTATAGCCTTGGTGGGGGGCGCGGGCGAAGTTCGTCCGCCGGACTCGGAATGGGGTGAGACTTTGCGAGGGGCCTCGGGGTGTCAAAAATAAGCCGCGGACAAAGCCGCGCCCAAAAATAAATGCACGAAGATCGTGGTGCCAAAACCCCCCAGCGGAAAAATGGGCAAAAAACGGGTGGGCTATAGCCTTGGTGGGGGGCACGGGCGAAGTTCGTCCGCCGCACTCGGAATGGGGCGAGAGTTTGCGAGGGCCTCGGGTGCCAAAAATAAGCCGCGGGTAAACCGCGTCCAAAAATAAGCACCCGAAGATCGTGGTGCCAAAACCCCCCAGCGGAAAAATGGCCAAAAAACGGGTGGGCTATAGCCTTGGTGGGCGGCGCGGGCGAAGTTCGTCCGCTGGACTCGGAATGGGGCGAGATTTTGCGAGGGGCCTCGGGGTGCAAAAAAAAGGCGCGGGCAAAGCCGCGTCCAAAAATAAGCGCCCGAAGATCGCGGTGCCAAAACCCCCCAGCGGAAAAATGGCCAAAAAACGGGTGGGCTATAGCCTTGGTGGGGTGCGCGTGGCGAAGTTCGTCCGCCGGACTCAGAATGGGGCGAGACATTGCGAGGGGCCTCGGGGTGTCAAAAATAAGCCGCGGACAAAGCCGCGCCCAAAAATAAATGCACGAGGATCGTGGTGCCAAAACCCCCCAGCGGAAAAATGGCCAAAAAACGGGTGGGCTATAGCCTTGGTGGGGTGCGCGTGGCGAAGTTCGCCCGCCGAACTCGGAATGGGGCGAGACTTTATGAGGGGCCTCTAGGTGCCAAAACTAAGCCGTGGGCGAAACCGCGCCCAAAAATAAGCGCCCGAAGATCGTGGTTCCAAAACCCCCCAGCTGAAAAATGGCCAAAAAACGGGTGGGCTATAGCCTCGGTGGGGGGCGCGGGCGAAGTTCGTCCGCCGGACTCGGAATGGGGCGAGACTTTGCGAGGGGCCTCGGGGTGCCAAAAATAGGCCGCGGGCAGAGCCGCCCCCAAAAATACCCGCCCGAAGGCCGGGGAACCAAGTTCGTCCAGCGGAAAAAGGCCACAAAAAGGGTGGGCTATAGCCTTGGGGGGTGGGGCTGGCCAACTTCGTCCGCCGGACTCGGACTGGCGCGAGACTTCACGAGGTGCCTCCGTGTCCCAAAAATTGGACGCGGGCACAGCTGCGCCCAAAAATACCCGCCCGAAGGCCGGGGCGCCAAGTTCGTCCAGCGGAAAAAGGCCACAAAAACGGGTGGGCTATAGCGTTGGGGGGTGGGGCTGGCCAACTTCGTCCGACGGACTCGGAATGGCGTGAGACTTTACGAGGCGCCTCCGTGGGGCAAAAATAGGCCGCGGGCACAGCCGCGCCCAAAAATACCCGCCCGAAGGCCGGGGCGCCAAGTTCGTCCAGCGGAAAAAGGCCACAAAAACGGGTGGGCTATAGCCTTGGGGGGTGGGGCTGGCCAACTTCGTCCGCCGGACTCGGACTGGCGCGAGACTTCACGAGGTGTCTCCGTGTCCCAAAAATTGGACGCGGGCACAGCTGCGCCAAAAATACCCGCCCGAAGGCCGGGGCGCCAAGTTCGTCCAGCGGAAAAAGGACACAAAAACGGGTGGGCTATAGCCTTGGGGGGTGGGGCTGGCCAACTTCGTCCGCCGGACTCTGACTGGGGCGAGACTTCACGAGGTGCCTCGGTGTCCGAAAATTGACGCGGGCACAGCCGCGCCCAAAATACCCGCCCGAAGGCCGGGCGCCAAGTTCGTCCAGCGGAAAAGGCCACAAAAACGGGAGGGCTATAGCCTTGGGGGTGGGGCTGGCCAACTCGTCCGCGCGGACTCGGACAGACGCGATACTGTTCGAAGCGCCTCTGTGTGCGAAAAATAGGCCGCGGCACAGCCGCTCCCAAAATACCCGCCTGAAGCCCGGGCACCAAGTTCGTCCAGCGGAAAAGGCCACACAAACGGGTGGGCTATAGCCTTGGGGGTGGGGCGGGCCAACTCGTCCGCCGGACTCGGAATAGCGCGCGACATTACGAGGCGCCTTCGTGTGCCAAAAATAGGCGCGGGCACAGCCACGCCCAAAATACCGTCCCGAAGGCCGAGGCGCCAAGTTCGTCCAGCGGAAAAAGGCCACAAAAACGGGTGTGCTATAGCCTTGGGGGGTGGGGCTGGCCAACTTCGTCCGCCAGACTCGGAATGGCGCGAGACGTTGCGGGGCACCTCCGTGTCCCAAAAATAGGCCGCGGGCACAGCCGCGCCCAAAAATACCCGCCCGAAGGCCGGGGCGCCACGTTCGTCCAGCGGAAAAAGGCCACAAAAACGGGTGGGCTATCGCCTTGGGGGGTGGGGCGGGCCAACTTCGTCCGCCAGACTCGGAATGGCGCGAGACGTTGCGGGGCACCTCCGTGTCCCAAAAATAGGCCGCGGGCACAGCCGCGCCCAAAAATACCCGCTCGAAGGCCGGGGCGGCAAGTTCGTCCAGCGGAAAAAGGCCACAAAAACGGGTGGGCTATAGCCTTGGGGGGTGGGGCTGGCCAACTTCGTCCGCCGGACTCGGACTGGCGCGAGACTTCACGAGGTGCCTCCGTGTGCCAAAAATAGGCCGCGGGCACAGCCGCGCGCAAAAATACCCGCCCGAAGGACGGGGCGCCAAGTTCGTCCGGCGGAAAAAGGCCACAAAAACGGGTGGGCTATCGCCTTGGGGGGTGGGGCTGGCCAACTTCGTTCGCCGGACTCGGAATGGCGTTAGACTTTACGAGGCACCTCCGTGGGCCAAAAATAGGCCGCGGGCACAGCCGCACCCAAAAATACCTGCCCGAAGGCCGGGGCGCCAAGTTCGTCCAGCGGAAAAAGGCCACAAAAACGGGTGGGCTATAGCGTTGGGGGGTGGGGCTGGCCAACTTCGTCCGCCGGACTCGGAATGGCGTGAGACTTTACGAGGTGCCTCCGTGGGGCAAAAATAGGCCGCGGGCACAGCCGCGTCCAAAAATACCCGCCCGAAGGCCGGGGCGCCAAGTTCGTCCAGCGGAAAAAGGCCACAAAAACGGGTGGGCTATAGCGTTGGGGGGTGGGGCTGGCCAACTTCGTCCGCCGGACTCGGAATGGCGTGAGACTTTACGAGGCGCCTCCGTGGGGCAAAAATAGGCCGCGGGCACAGCCGCGCCCAAAAATACCCGCCCGAAGGCCGGGGCGCCAAGTTCGTCCAGCGGAAAAAGGCCACAAAACCGGGGGGGCTATAGCCTTGGGGGGTGGGGCTGGCCAACTTCGTCCGCCGGACTCGGACTGGCGCGAGACTTCACGAGGTGCCTCCGTGTCCCAAAAATTGGACGCGGGCACAGCTGCGCCCAAAAATACCCGCCCGAAGGCGGGGGCGCCAAGTTCGTCCAGCGGAAAAAGGCCACAAAAACGGGTGGGCTATAGCCTTGGGGGGTGGGGCTGGCCCACTTCGTCCGCCGGACTCAGACTGGCGCGAGACTTCACGAGGTGCCTCCGTGTCCCAAAAATTGGACGCGGGCACAGCCGCGCCCAAAAATACCCGCCCGAAGGCCGGGGCGCCAAGTTCGTCCAGCGGAAAAAGGCCACAAAAACGGGAGGGCTATAGCCTTGGGGGGTGGGGCTGGCCAACTTCGTCCGCCGGACTCGGACAGACGCGAGACTGTTCGAAGCGCCTCTGTGTGCGAAAAATAGGCCGCGGGCACAGCCGCTCCCAAAAATACCCGCCCGAAGCCCGGGGCACCAAGTTCGTCCAGCGGAAAAAGGCCACAAAAATGGGTGGGCTATAGCCTTGGGGGGTGGGGCGGGCCAACTTCGTCCGCCGGACTCGGAATAGCGCGCGACCTTACGAGGCGCCTTCGTGTGCCAAAAATAGGCCGCGGGCACAGCCACGCCCAAAAATACCGTCCCGAAGGCCGAGGCGCCAAGTTCGTCCAGCGGAAAAAGGCCACAAAAACGGGTGTGCTATAGCCTTGGGGGTTGGGGCTGGCCGACTTCGTCCGCCAGACTCGGAATGGCGCGAGACTTTGCGAGGCACCTCCGTGTGCCAAAAATAGGCCGCGGGCACAACCGCGCCAAAAAATAACGGCCCAAAGGCCGAGGCGCCAAGTTCGTCCAGCGGAAAAAGGCCACAAAAACGGGTGGGCTATAGCCTTGGGGGGTGGGGCTGGCCAACTTCGTCCGCTGGACTCGGAAGGGCGCGAGACATTGCGAGGCACCTCCGTGTGCCAAAAATAGGCCGCGGGTACAGCCGCGCCCAAAAATACCCACCCGAAGGCCGGGGCGCCAAGTTCGTCCAGCGTAAAAAGGCCACCAAAACGGGTGGGCTATAGCCTTGGGGGGTGGGGCTGGCCCACTTCGTCCGCCGGACTCCGAATGGCGCGAAACTTTACGAGGCACCTCCGTGTGCAAAAAATAGGCCGAGGGCACAGACGCGCCCAAAAATACCCGCCCGAAGGCCGGGGCGCCAAGTTCGTCCAGCGGAAAAAGGCCACAAAAACGGGTGGGCTATAGCCTTGGGGGGTGGCGCTGGCCAACTTCGTCCGCCGGACTCGGAATGGCGCGAGACTTCGCGAGGCACCTCCGTGTGCCAAAAATAGGCCGCGGGCACGGCCGCTCGCAAAAATACCCGCCCGAAGGCTGGGGCGCCAAGTTCGTCCAGCGGAAAAAGGCCACAAAAACGGGTGGGCTATAGCCTTGGGGGGTGGCGCTTGCCAACTTCGTCCGCCGGACTCGGAATGGCGCGAGACTTTGCGAGGCACCTCCGTGTGCCAAAAATCGGCCGCGGGCACAGCCGCGCCCAAAAATACCCGCCCGAAGGCCGGGGCGCCAAGTTCGTCCAGCGGAAAAAGGCCACAAAAACGGGTGGGCTATAGCCTTGGGGGGTGGGGCTGGCCAACTTTGTCCGCCCGACTCGGAATGGCGCGAGACTTTGCGAGGCGCCTCCGTGTGCCAAAAATAGGCCGCGGGCACAGCCGCGCCCAAAAGAACTAGCCCGAAGGCCGGGGCGCCAAATTCGTCCAGCGGAAAAAGGCCACAAAAACGGGTGGGCTATAGCCTTGGGGAGTGGGGCTGGCCAACTTCGTCCGCCGGACTCGGAATGGCGTGAGACTTTGCGAGGGGCCTCGGGGTGCCAAAAATAAGCCGTGGGCAAAGCCGCGTCCAAAAATAAGCACCCGAAGATCGTGGTGACAAAACCCCCCAGCGGAAAAATGGCCAAAAAACGGGTGGGCTATAGCCTTGGTGCGGGGCGCGGGCGAAGTTCGTCCGCCGGACTCGGAATGGGGCGAGACTTTGCGAGGGGCCTCGAGGTGCCAAAAATAAACCGCGGGCAAAGCAACGCCCAAAAATAATTGCCCGAATATCGTGGTGCCAAAACCCCCCAGCGGAAAAATGGCCAAAAAACGGGTGGGCTATAGCCTTGGTGGGGTCGCGGGCGAAGTTCGTCCGCCGGACTCCGAATGGGGGGAGAATTTGCGAGGGGCCTCGAGGTGCCAAAAATAAACCGCGGGCAAAGCAACGCCCAAAAATAAGTGCCCGAATATCGTGGTGCCAAAACCCCCCAGCGGAAAAATGTCCAAATACGGGTGGGCTATAGCCTTGGTGGGGGGCGCGGGCGAAGTTCGTCCGCCGGACTCAGAATGGGGTGAGAATTTGCGAGGGGCCTCGGGTGTCAAAAATAACGCGCGGGCAAAGCCGCGCCCAAAAATAAGCGCCCGAAGGTCGTGGTGCCAAAACCCACAGCGGAAAAATGGCCAAAAACGGGTGGGTTATAGCCTTGTGGGGGCGCGCTGGCGAATTTCGTCCGCCCGGACTCGGAATGGGGCGAGACTTTGCGAGGGGCCTCGAGTGCCAAAAATAAGCCGCAGGCAAAGCAACGCCCAAAATAAGTGCCCGAATATCGTGGTGCCAAAACCCCCAGCGGAAAAATGGCCAAAAACGGTGGGCTATAGCCTTGGTGGGGGTCCCGGCCGAGTTCGTCCGCCTGGACTCGGAATGGGGCGAGACTTTGCGAGGGCCTCGGAGTGCAAAAATAAGCCAAGGGAGCAGACGCCCCCAAAAATATGCGCCCGAAGGTCGTGGTGCCAAAACCCCCCCGCGGAAAATGGGCCAAAAAACGGGTGGGCTATAGCCTTGGTGGGGGGCGCGGGCGAAGTTCGTCCGCCGGACTCGGAATGGGGCGAGACTTTGCGAGGGGCCTCGAGGTGCCAAAAATAAGCCGCGGGCAAAGCAACGCCCAAAAATAAGTGCCCGAATATCGTGGTGCCAAAACCCCCCAGCGGAAAAATGGCCAAAAAACGGGTGGGCTATAGCCTTGGTGGGGTCGCGGGCGAAGTTCGTCCGCCGGACTCGGAATGGGGCGAGACTTTGCGAGGGGCCTCGGGGTGCCAAAAATAAGCCGCGGGCAAAGACGCCCCCAAAAATATGCGCCCGAAGGTCGTGGTGCCAAAACCCCCCCGCGGAAAATGGGCCAAAAAACGGGTGGGCTATAGCCTTGGTGGGGGGCGCGGGCGAAGTTCGTCCGCCGGACTCGGAATGGGGCAAGACTTTGCGAGGGGCCTTGGGATACCAAAAATAAGCCGCGGGAAAAGCCGCGCCCAAAAATAAGCTCCCGAAGGTCGTGGTGCCAAAACCCCCCTGCGGAAAATTGGCCAAAAAACGGGTGGGCTATAGCCTTGGTGGGGGGCGCGGGCGAAGTTCGTCCGCCGGACTCGGAATGGGGCGAGACTTTGCGATGGACCTCGGGGTGCCAAAAATAAGCCGCGGACAAAGCCGCGCCCAAAAATAAATGCACGAAGATCGTGGTGCCAAAACCCCCCAGCGGAAAAATGGGCAAAAAACGGGTGGGCTATAGCCTTGGTGGGGGGCACGGGCGAAGTTCGTCCGCCGCACTCGGAATGGGGCGAGACTTTGCGAGGGGCCTCGGGGTGCCAAAAATAAGCCGCGGGTAAACCGCGTCCAAAAATAAGCACCCGAAGATCGTGGTGCCAAAACCCCCCAGCGGAAAAATGGCCAAAAAACGGGTGGGCTATAGCCTTGGTGGGGGGCGCGGGCGAAGTTCGTCCGCCGGACTCAGAATGGGGCGAGACATTGCGAGGGGCCTCGGGTGCAAAACAAGGCGCGGGCAAAGCCCCGTCCAAAAATAAGCGCCCGAAGATCGCGGTGCCAAAACCCCCCAGCGGAAAAATGGCCAAAAAACGGGTGGGCTATAGCCTTGGTGGGGGGCGCGGGCGAAGTTCGTCCGCCGGACTCAGAATGGGGCGAGACATTGCGAGGGGCCTCGGGGTGTCAAAAATAAACCATGGACAAAGCCACGTCCAAAAATAAGCGCCCGAAGATCGCGGTGCCAAAACCCCCCAGCGGAAAAATGTCCAAAAAACGGGTGGGCTATAGCCTTGGTGGGGTGCGCGTGGCGAAGTTCGCCCGCCGAACTCGGAATGGGGCGAGACTTTATGAGGGGCCTCTGGGTGCCAAAACTAAGCCGTGGGCGAAACCGCGCCAAAAATAAGCGCCCGAAGATCGTGGTTCCAAAACCCCAGCTGAAAAATGGCCAAAAACGGGTGGGCTATAGCCTCGGTGGGGCGCGCTGCGGTTCGTCCGCGGACTCGGAATGGGGCGAGACTTTGCGAGGGGCCTCGGGGTGCCAAAATAGGCCGCGGGCAGAGCCGCCCCCAAAAATACCCGCCCGAAGGCCGGGGAGCCAAGTTCGTCCAGCGGAAAAAGGCCACAAAAAGGGTGGGCTATAGCCTTGGGGGTGGGGCTGGCCCACTCGTCCGCCGGACTCGGAATGGCGCGAAACTTTCCGAGGCGCCTCCTTGTGCCAAGGAGAGGCCGCGGGCACAGCCGCGCCCAAAATACCCTCCCGAAGGCCGGGCGCCAAGTTCGTCCAGCGGAAAAAGGCCACAAAACGGGTGTGCTATAGAATTGGGGGTTGGGCTGGCCAACTTCGTCCGCCGGACTCGGAATGGCGCAAGACTTTGTGAGGCACCTCCGTGTGCCAAAAAAAGGCCGCGGGCACAGCCGCGCCCAAAAATACCCCCCCGAAGGCCGGGGCGCCAAGTTCGTCCAGCGGAAAAAGGCCACAAAATCGGGTGGGCTATAGCCTTGGGGGGTGGGGCTGGCATACTTCGTCCGCCGGACTCGGAATGGCGCGAGACATTGTGAGGCAACTCCGTGTACCAAAAATAGGCCGTACGCACAGCCGCGCCAAAAAATACCCTCCCGAAGGCCGGGGCGCCAAGTTCGTCCAGCGGAAAAAGGCCACAAAAACGGGTGTGCTATAGAATTGGGGGGTGGGGCTGGCCAACTTCGTCCGCCGGACTCGGAATGGCGCAAGACTTTGCGAGGCACCTCCGTGTGCCAAAAATAGGGCGCGGGCACAGCCGCGCCCAAAAATACCCGCCTGAAGGCCGGTGCGCCAAGTTCGTCCAGCGGAAAAAGGCCACAAAAACGGGTGGCCTATAGCCTTGGGGGGTGGGGCTGGCCAATTTCGTCCGCCGGACTCAGAATGGCCCGAGACTTTGCGAGGTGCCTCCGTGTGCCAAAAATAGGCCGCGGGCACAGCCGCGCCCAAAAATAACCGCCCGAAGGTCAGCTCGCCCAAACCCCCCAGCGGAAAAATGGCCAAAAAACGGGTGGGCTATAGCCTTGGGGGGAGGGGCTGGCCAACTTCGTCCGCCGGACTCGGAATGGGACGAGACTTTGCGAGCGGCCTCCGCGTGCCAAAAATAGGCTGCAGACACAGCCGCGCCCAAAAATAACCACCCGAAGGCCGGGGCACCAAGTTCGTCCAGCGGAAAAATGGCCAAAAAACGGGTGGGCAATAGCCTTGGGGGGAGGGGCTGGCCGACTTCGTCCGCCGGACTCGGAATGGGACGAGACTTTGAGAGCGGCCTCAGCGTGCCAAAAATAGGAAGATGGCACAGCCGCCACCAAAAATAACCACCCGAAGGACGGTGCGCCAAGTTCGTCTAGCGGAAAAATGGCCAAAAAACGGGTGGGCAATAGCCTTGGGGGGAGGGGCTGGCCGACTTCGTCCGACGGACTTGGAATGGGGCGAGACTTTGTGAGCGGCCTCTGCGTGCCAAAAATAGGCCGTGGGCACAGCCGCATCCAATAATAAGCCCCCGAAGGTCGTTGCGCCCAAACCCCCCAGCGGAAAAAATGGCCAAAAAACGGGTGGGCTATAGCCTTGGGGGGAGGGGCTGGCCAACTTCGTCCGCCGGGCTCGGAATGGGGCGAGATTTTGCGAGTGTCCTCCACGTGCCAAAAATAGGCCGCGGGCACAGCCATGTCCAAAAATAACCTCCCGAAGGCCGGGGCGGCAAGTTCGTCCAGCGGAAAAATGGCCAAAAAACGGGCGGGCTATAGCCTTGGGGGGAGGGGCTGGCCAACTTGGTCCGCCGGACTCGGAATGGGGTGAGACTTTGCGAGCCACCTACGCGTACCAAAAATTGGTTGTGGGCACAGCCGCGTCCAAAAATAACCCCCCGAAGGTCGTTGCGCCCAAACCCCCCAGCAGAAAAATGGCCAAAAAACGGGTGGGCTATAGCCTTGGGGGGAGGGGATGGCCAACTTCGTCCGCCGGACTCGGAATGGGGCGAGACTTTGCGAGCGGCCTCCGCGTGCCAAAAATAGGCAGCGGGCACAGCCGCGCCAAAAACTAACCCCCCGAAGGCCGGGGCGCCAAGTTCGTCCAACGGAAAATGGCCAAAAACGGGTGGGCTATAGCCTTGGGGGAGAGGCTTGGCCAACCGTCCGCCGGACTCGGAATGGGGCGAGACTTTGCGAGCGGCCTCCGCGTGCCAAAAATAGGCCGCGGGCACAGCCACGTCCAAAAATAACCGCCCGAAGGCCGGGGCGCCAAGTTCGTCCAGCGGAAAAATGGCCAAAAAACGGGTGGGCTATAGCCTTGGGGGGAGGCGATGGCCAACTTCGTCCGCCGGACTCGGAATGGGGTGAGACTTTGCGAACGGCCTCGACGTGCCAAAAATAGTCTGCGGGCACAGCCGAGTACAAAACTAACCGCCCGAAGGCCGGGGCGCCAAGTTCGTCCAGCGGAAAAATGGCCAAAAAACGGGTGGGCTATAGCCTTGGGGGGAGGGGCTGGCCAACTTCGTCCGCCGGACTCGGAATGGGGCGAGATTTTGCGAGCGGCCACCGCATGCAAAAATAGGCCGCGGGCACAGCCACGCCCAAAATAAACGCCCGAAGGTCAGCGCATACACCCCCATCGGTAAAATGGCCAAAAAACGGGTGGGCCATAGCCTTGGGGGGTCGGGCTGGCCGACTTCGTCCGACGGACTTGGAATGGGGCGAGACTTTGTGAGCGGCCTCCGCGTGTCAAAAATAGGCTGCCGGCACAGCCAAGCCCAAAAATAACCCCCCGAAGGTCGTTGCGCCCAAATCCACCAGCGGAAAAAATGCCAAAAAACGGGTGGGCTATAGCCTTGGGGGGGGGGGCTGGCCGACTTCGTCCGCCCGGACTCGGAATAACACGTGTCTTTGCGAGCGGCCTCCACGTGCCAAAAATTGGCCGCGGGCACAGCCAAGCCCAAAAATAACCCCCCGAAGGCCGGGGTGCCAAGTTCGTCCAGCGGAAAAAGGCCACAAAAACGGGTGGGCTATAGCCTTGGGGGGGTGGGGCTGGCCAACTTCGTCCGCCGGACTCGGAATGGTGCGAGACTTTGCGAGGGGCCACCGTGTGCCAAAAATAGATCGTGGACACAGCCGCGCCCAAAAATACCCGCCCGAAGGCCGGGGCGCCAAGTTCGTCTAGCGAAAAAAGGCCACAAAAACGGGTGGGCTATAGCCTTGGGGGGTGGGGCTGGCCCACTTCGTCCGCCGGACTCAGAATGGCACGAGACTTTGCGAGGCACCTCCGTGTGCCAAAAATAGGCTACGGCCACAGCCGCGCCCAAAAATACCCGCCCGAAGGCCGGGGAGCCAAGTTCGTCAAGCGGAAAAAGGCCACAAAAACGGGGGGGCTATAGCCTTGGGGGTGGGGCTGGCCCACTTCGTCCGCCGGACTCTGAATGGCGCTAGACTTTGCTAGGCACCTCCGTGTGCCAAAAATAGGCCGCGGACACAGCCGCGCGCAAAAATAACTTCCCGAAGGCCGGGGCGCCAAGTTCGTCCAGCGGAAAAAGGCCACAAAAACGGGGGGGCTATAGCCTGGGGGGGGGGGGCTGGCCAACTTTGTCAGCCGGACTCTGAATGGCGCGAGACTTTGCGAGGCACCTCCGTGTGCCAAAAATAGGCCGCGGGCACAGCCGCGCCCAAAAATAACCGCCCGAAGGCCGGGGCGCCAAGTTCGTCCAGCGGAAAAAGGCCACAAAAACGGGTGGGCTATAGCCTTGGGGGGAGGGGCTGGCCAACTTCGTCCGCCGGACTCGGAATGGGGCGAGTCTTTGCGAGCGACCTCCGCGTGCCAAAAATAGGCCGCGGGCAGAGCCGCGCCCAAAAATAACCCCCCGAAGGCCGGGGCCCCAAGTTCGTCCAGCGGAAAAATGGCCAAAAAATGGGAGGGCAATAGCCTTGGGGGGAAGGGCTGGCCTACTTCGTCCGCCGGACTCGGAATGGGACGAGACTTTGCGAGCGGCCTCCGCGTGCCAAAAATAGGTTGCAGGCACAGCCGCGCCCAAAAATAACCACCCGAAGGCCGGGGCACCAAGTTAGTCCAGCGGAAAAATGGCCAAAAAACGGGTGGGCAATAGCCTTGGGGGGAGGGGCTGGCCGACTTCGTCCGACGGACTGGGAATGGGGCGAGACTTTGTGAGCGGCCTCTGCGTGCCAAAAATAGGCCGTGGGCACAGCCGCATCCAATAATAAGCCCCCGAAGGTCGTTGCGCCCAAACCCCCCAGCGGAAAAAATGGCCAAAAAACGGGTGGGCTATAGCCTTGGGGGGAGGGGCTGGCCAACTTCGTCCGCCGGGCTCGGAATGGGGCGAGATTTTGCGAGTGTCCTCCACGTGCCAAAAATAGGCCGCGGGCACAGCCACGTCCAAAAATAACCTCCCGAAGGCCGGGGCGGCAAGTTCGTCCAGCGGAAAAAGGCCACAAAAACGGGTGGGCTATAGCCTTGGGGGGGTGGGGCTGGCCAACTTCGTCCGCCGGACTCGGAATGGTGCGAGACTTTGCGAGGGGCCACCGTGTGCCAAAAATAGATCGTGGACACAGCCGCGCCCAAAAATACCCGCCCGAAGGCCGGGGCGCCAAGTTCGTCTAGCGAAAAAAGGCCACAAAAACGGGTGGGCTATAGCCTTGGGGGGTGGGGCTGGCCCACTTCGTCCGCCGGACTCAGAATGGCACGAGACTTTGCGAGGCACCTCCGTGTGCCAAAAATAGGCTACGGCCACAGCCGCGCCCAAAAATACCCGCCCGAAGGCCGGGGAGCCAAGTTCGTCTAGCGGAAAAAGGCCACAAAAACGAGTGGGCTATAGCCTTGGGGGGTGGGGCTGGCCAACTTCGTCCGCCGGACTCGGAATGGGACGAGACTTTGCGAGCGGCCTCCGCGTGCCAAAAATAGGTTGCAGGCACAGCCGCGCCCAAAAATAACCACCCGAAGGCCGGGGCACCAAGTTAGTCCAGCGGAAAAATGGCCAAAAAACGGGTGGGCAATAGCCTTGGGGGGAGGGGCTGGCCGACTTCGTCCGACGGACTTGGAATGGGGCGAGACTTTGTGAGCGGCCTCTGCGTGCCAAAAATAGGCCGTGGGCACAGCCGCATCCAATAATAAGCCCCCGAAGGTCGTTGCGCCCAAACCCCAAGCGGAAAAAATGGCCAAAAACGGGTGGGCTATAGCCTTGGGGGGAGGGGCTGGCCAACTTTCGTCCGCCGGGCTCGGAATGGGCGAGATTTTGCGAGTGTCCTCCACGTGCCAAAATAGGCCGCGGCACAGCCTCGTCCAAAAATAACCTCCCGAAGGCCGGGGCGGCAAGTTCGTCCAGCGGAAAAAGGCCACAAAAACGGGTGGGCTATAGCCTTGGGGGGGTGGGGCTGGCCAACTTCGTCCGCCGGACTCGGAATGGTGCGAGACTTTGCGAGGGGCCACCGTGTGCCAAAAATAGAAAAAGGCCACAGCCGCGCCCAAAAATACCCGCCCGAAGGCCGGGGAGCCAAGTTCGTCTAGCGAAAAAAGGCCACAAAAACGGGTGGGCTATAGCCTTGGGGGGTGGGGCTGGCCCACTTCGTCCGCCGGACTCAGAATGGCACGAGACTTTGCGAGGCACCTCCGTGTGCCAAAAATAGGCTACGGCCACAGCCGCGCCCAAAAATACCCGCCCGAAGGCCGGGGAGCCAAGTTCGTCTAGCGGAAAAGGCCACAAAAACGAGTGGGCTATAGCCTTGGGGGGTGGGGCTGGCCAACTTCGTCCGCCGGACTCGGAATGGCGCAAGACTTTCCAAGGCACCTCCGTGTGCCAAAAATAGGCCGCGGACACAGCCGCGCGCAAAAATAACTTCCCGAAGGCCGGGGCGCCAAGTTCGTCCAGCGGAAAAAGGCCACAAAAACGGGGGGGCTATAGCCTTGGGGGGTGGGGCTGGCCGACTTCGTCCGCCGGACTCGGAATGGCGCGAGACTTTGCGAGGCACCTCCGTGTGCCAAAAATAGGCCGCGGTCACAGCCGCGCCAAAAAATAACCGCCCGAAGGCCGGGGCGCCAAGTTCGTCCAGCGGAAAAAGGCCACAAAAACGGGTGGGCTATAGCCTTGGGGGGTGGGGCTGGCCGACTTCGTCCGCCGGACTCGGAATGGCGCGAGACTTTGCGAGCGGCCTCCGCGTGCCAAAAATAGGCTGCAGACACAGCCGCGCCCAAAAATAACCACCCGAAGGCCGGGCACCAAGTTCGTCCGGCGGAAAAATGGCCAAAAAACGGGTGGGCAATAGCCTTGGGGGGAGGGGCTGGCCGACTTCGTCCGCCGGACTGGGAATGGGACGAGACTGTGAGAGCGGCCTCAGCGTGCCAAAAATAGGTTGCAGGCACAGCCGCGCCCAAAAATAACCACCCGAAGGCCGGGGCACCAAGTTAGTCCAGCGGAAAAATGGCCAAAAAACGGGTGGGCAATAGCCTTGGGGGGAGGGGCTGGCCGACTTCGTCCGACGGACTTGGAATGGGGCGAGACTTTGTGAGCGGCCTCTGCGTGCCAAAAATAGGCCGAGGGCACAGCCACATCCAAAAATAACCACCCGAAGGTCGTTGGGCCCAACCCCCCCATCGGTAAAAATGGCCAAAAAACGGGTGGGCTATAGCCTTGGGGGGAGGGGCTGGCCAACTTCGTCCGCCGGGCTCGGAATGGGGCGAGATTTTGCGAGTGTCCTCCACGTGCCAAAAATAGGCCGCGGGCACAGCCACGTCCAAAAATAACCTCCCGAAGGCCGGGGCGGCAAGTTCGTCCAGCGGAAAAATGGCCAAAAAACGGGCGGGCTATAGCCTTGGGGGGAGGGGCTGGCCAACTTGGTCCGCCGGACTCGGAATGGGGTGAGACTTTGCGAGCCACCTCCGCGTACCAAAAATTGGTCGTGGGCACAGCCGCGTCCAAAAATAACCCCCCGAAGGTCGTTGCGCCCAAACCCCCCAGCAGAAAAATGGCCAAAAAACGGGTGGGCTATAGCCTTGGGGGAGGGATGGCCAACCGTCCGCGGACTCAGAATGGGGCGAGACTTTGCGAACGGCCTCCACGTACCAAAAATAGGCCGCGGGCACAGCCGCGGACAAAACTAACCCCCCGAAGGCCAGGGCGCCAAGTTCGTCCACCCGAAAAATGGCCAAAAAACGGGTGGGCTATAGCCTTGGGGGGAGTGGCTGGCAAACTTCGTCCGCCGGACTCGGAATGGGGCGAGACTTTGTGAGCGGCCTCCGCGTGCAAAAAATAAGCCGCGGGCACAGCCACATCAAAAATAACCGCCCGAAGGCCGGGGCGCCAAGTTCGTCCAGCGGAAAAATGGCCAAAAAACGGGTGGGCTATAGCCTTGGGGAGGCGATGGCCAACCGTCCGCCCGGACTCGGAATGGGGTGAGACTTTGCGAGCGGCCTCCGCGTGCCAAAAATAGTCTGCGGGCACAGCCGAGTACAAAACTAACCGCCCAAGGCCAGGCGCCAAGTTCGTCCAGCGGAAAAATGGCCAAAAAACGGGTTGGCTATAGCCTTGGGGGGAGGGGCTGGCCAACTTCGTCCGCCGGACTCGGGATGGGGCGAGATTTTGCGAGCGGCCACCGCGTGCAAAAATAGGCAGCGGGCACAGCCACGCCCAAAATAACCGCCCGAAGGTCAGCGCGCCTACACCCCCCAGCGGAAAAATGGCCAACAAACGGGTGGGCTATCGCCTGGGGGGGTGGGGCGGGCCAACTCCGTCCGCCGGACTGGGGAGGGGGCGCGATTTTGCGCGCGGCCCCCGCGTGCAAAAATAGGCTGCGGGCACAGCCAAGCCCAAAAATAACCCCCCGAAGGACGGTGCGCCCAAATCCACCAGCGGAAAAATGCCAAAAACGGGTGGGCTATAGCCTTGGGGGAGGGGCTGGCCAACTCGGTCCGCCGGACTCGGAATAACACGAGACTTTGCGAGCGGCCTCCGCGTGCCAAAAATTGGCCGCGGGCACAGCCAAGCCCAAAAATAACCCCCCGAAGGCCGGGGTGCCAAGTTCGTCCAGCGGAAAAAGGCCACAAAAACGGGTGGGCTATAGTCTTGGGAGGGTGGGGCTGGCCAACTTCGTCCGCCGGACTCGGAATGGTGCGAGACTTTGTGATGGGCCACCGTGTGCCAAAAATAGATCGTGGACACAGCCACGCCCAAAAATACCCGCCCGAAGGCCGGGGCGCCAAGTTCGTCTAGCAGAAAAAGGCCACAAAAACGGGTGGGCTATAGCCTTGGGGGGTGGGGCTGGCCCACTTCGTCCGCCGGACTCAGAATGGCACGAGACTTTGCGAGGCACCTCCGTGTGCCAAAAATAGGCTACGGCCACAGCCGCGCCCAAAAATACTCGCCCGAAGGCCGGGGAGCCAAGTTCGTCTAGCAGAAAAAGGCCACAAAAACGAGTGGGCTATAGCCTTGGGGGGTGGGGCTGGCCAACTTTGTCCGCCGGACTCGGAATGGCGCAAGACTTTCCAAGGCACCCCCGTGTGCCAAAAATAGGCCGCGGGCACAGCCGCGCGCAAAAATAACCTCCCGAAGGCCGGGCGCCAAGTTCGTCCCAGCGGAAAAAGGCCACAAAAGGGGGCTATCGCCTGGGGGGGTGGGGCTGGCCAACTTTGTCAGCCGGACTCAGAATGGCGCGAGACTTTGCGAGGCACCTCCGTGTGCCAAAAATAGGCCGCGAGCACAGCCGCGCCAAAAAATAACCGCCCGAAGGCCGGGCGCCAAGTTCGTCCAGAGGAAAAAGGCCACAAAAACGGGTGGGCTATAGCCTTGGGGGGTGGGGCTGGCCGACTTCGTCCGCCGGACTTGAAATGGCGCGAGACTTTTCGAGCCGCCGTGTGCCAAAAATAGGCGCGGGCACAGCCGCGCCCAAAAATAACCGCTTGGCCGGGACGCCAGGTTCGTCCAGCGGGAAAAAGGCCACAAAAACGGGTGGTCTCTAGCCTTGGGGGTGGGGGCTGGCCCACTTCGTCCGCCGGACTCAGAATGGCGCGAGACTTTGCGAGGCACCTCCGTGTGCCAAAAATAGGCTACTGACCACAGCCGCGCCAAAAATACCCACCCCCCGAAGGCCGGGAGCCAAGTTCGTCTAGCGGAAAAAGGCCACAAAACGAGTGGGCTATAGCCTTGGGGGTGGGGCTGGCCAACCGTCCGCCGGACTCGGAATGGCGCAAGACTTTCAAGGCACCTCCGTGTGCCAAAAATAGGCAGCGGGCACAGCCGCAAGCAAAAATACCCGCCCGAAGGCCGGGGAGCCAAGTTCGTCTAGCGGAAAAAGGCCACAAAAACGAGTGGGCTATAGCCTTGGGGGGTGGGGCTGGCCAACTTTGTCAGCCGGACTCAGAATGGCGCGAGACTTTGCGAGGCACCTCCGTGTGCCAAAAATAGGCCGCGGGCACAGCCGCGCCAAAAAATAACCGCCCAAGGCCGGGCGCCAAGTTCGTCCCAGCGGAAAAAGGCCACAAAACGGGTGGGCTAAAGCCTTGGGGGGTGGGGCTGGCCAACTTCGTCCGCCGGACTCGGAATGGCTTGAGACTTTGCGAGGGGCCTCACCGCGGGCACAGCCGCGCCCAAAAATAACCACCTGTAGGCCGGGGCGCCAAGTTCGTCCAGCGGAAAAAGTCCACAAAAACGGGTGGGCTATAGCCTTGGGGGGTGGGGCTGGCCGACTTCGTCCGCCGGACTCGGAATGGCGCAAGACTTTCCGAGGCGCCTACGTGTG
Organism: Citrus sp. QX-2021; assembly: GCA_030444885.1. Taxonomy (NCBI): domain Eukaryota; kingdom Viridiplantae; phylum Streptophyta; class Magnoliopsida; order Sapindales; family Rutaceae; genus Citrus; species Citrus sp. QX-2021. The sequence goes on along the minus strand of JAUJEF010000553.1, from coordinate 15,313 downwards.
CCAAAAATAGGCAGCGGGCACAGCCGCGCCCAAAAATAACCGCCCGATGGGTGGGACGCAAGGTTCGTCCAGCGGAAACAGTCCCATAAACCGGGTGGGCTATAGCCTTGGGGGGTGGGGCTGGCCCACTTTGTCCGCCGGACTCAGAATGGTGCGAGACTTTGCGAGGCACCTCTGTGTGCCAAAAATAGGCTACGGCCACAGCCGCGCCCAAAAATACCCGCCCGAAGGCCGGGGAGCCAAGTTCGTCTATCGGAAAAAGGCCACAAAAACGAGTGGGCTATAGCCTTGGGGGTGGGGCTGGCCGACTTCGTCCGCCCGGACTCGGAATGGCGCAAGACTTTCCGAGGCGCCTTCGTGTGCCCAAAAATAGGCCGGCGGCACAGCCGCCTTAAAAATAACCGCCCGAAGGCCGGGACGCCAGGTTCGTCCCAATGGAAAAGTCCACAAAAACGGGTGGGCTATAGCCTTGGGGGGTGGGGCTGGCCGACTTCGTCCGCCGGACTCTGAATGGCGCGAGACTTTGCGAGGCACCTCCGTGTGCCAAAAATAGGCTACGGCCACAGCCGCGCCCAAAAATACCCGCCCGAAGGCCGGGGAGCCAAGTTCGTCTATCGGAAAAAGGCCACAAAAACGAGTGGGCTATAGCCTTGGGGGGTGGGGCTGGCCCACTTCGTCCGCGGACTCGGAATGGCGCAAGACTTTCCAAGGCACCCCCGTGTGCCAAAAATAGGCCGCGGCACAGCCGCGCGCAAAAATAACCTCCCGAAGGCCGGGCGCCAAGTTCGTCCAGCGGAAAAAGGCCACAAAAGCGGGGCTATAGCCTTGGGGGTGGGGCTGGCCAACTTTGTCAGCCGGACTCAGAATGGCGCGAGACTTTGCGAGGCACCTCCGTGTGCCAAAAATAGGCGCAGCGGGCACAGCCGCGCTAAAAAATAACCGCCCAAGGCCGGGCGCCAAGTTCGTCCAGCGGAAAAGGCCACAAAAACACGTGGGCTATAGCCTTGGGGTGGGGCTGGCCCACTTCGTCCGCCCGGACTCGGAATGGCTTGAGACTTTGCGAGGGGCCTCACCGCGGCACAGCCGCCCAAAAATAACCACCTGTAGGCCGGGGCGCCAAGTTCGTCCAGCGGAAAAAGTCCACAAAAACGGGTGGGCTATAGCCTTGGGGGGTGGGGCTGGCCGACTTAGTCCGCCGGACTCGGAATGGCGCAAGACTTTCCGAGGCACCTACGTGTGCCAAAAATAGGCAGCGGGCACAGCCGCGCCAAAAATCACCGCCCGAAGGCTGGGCCGCCAGGTTCGTCCAGCGGAAAAAGTCCACAAAAACGGGTGGGCTATAGCCTTGGGGGGTGGGGCTGGCCCACTTTGTCCGCCGGACTCAGAATGGCGCGAGACTTTGCGAGGCACCTCCGTGTGCCAAAAATAGGCTACGGCCACAGCCGCGCCCAAAAATACCCGCCCGAAGGCCGGGGAGCCAAGTTCGTCTATCGGAAAAAGGCCACAAAACGCGGGGGCTATAGCCTTGGGGAGGTGGGGCTGGCCAACTTCGTCCGCCGGACTCGGAATGGCGAAAGACTTTCCAAGGCGCCTCCGTGTGCCAAAAATAGGCCGCGGGCACAGCCGCGCGCAAAAATAACCTCCCGAAAGCCGGGGCGCCAAATTCGTCCAGCGGAAAAAGGCCACAAAAACGGGGGGGCTATAGCCTTGGGGGGTGGGGCTGGCCAACTTAGTCAGCCGGACTCTGAATGGCGAGAGACTTTGAGTGGCTCCTCCGTGTGCCAAAAATAGGCCCTGGTCAGAGCCGCGCGCAAAAATAACCTCCCGAAGGCCGGGGCGCCAAGTTCGTCCAGCGGAAAAAGGCCACAAAAACGGGTGGGCTATAGCCTTGGGGGGTGGGGCTGGCCCACTTCGTCCGCCGGACTCGGAATGGCTTGAGACTTTGCGAGGGGCCTCACCGCGGGCACAGCCGCGCCCAAAAATAACCGCCCGTAGGCCGGGGCGCCAAGTTCGTCCTGGAAAAAGGCCACAAAAACGGGTGGGCTATAGCCTTGGGGGGTGGGGCTGGCCCACTTCGTCCGCCGGACTCGGAATGGCGCAAGACTTTCCGAGGCACCTCCGTGTGCCAAAAATAGGCCGTGGGCACATCCGCGCCCAAAAATAACCCCCGAAGGCCAGGGCGCCAAGTTCGTCCAGCGGAAAAATGGCCAAAAAACGGGTGGGCTATAGCCTTTGGGGGAGGGGCTGGCCAACTTCCTTCGCCGGACTCGGAATGGGGCGAGACTTTGTGAACGGCCTCCGCATGCCAAAAATAGGCCGCGGGCATAGCCGCGCCAAAAACTAACTGCCCGAAGGCCGGGGCGCCAAGTTCGTCCAGCGGAAAAATGGCCAAAAAACGGGTGGGCTATAGCCTTGGGGGGAGGGGCTGGCCAACTTCGTCTGCCGGACTCGGAATGGGGTGAGACTTTGCGAGCGGCCTCCGCGTGCCAAAAATAGGCTGCGGCACCCCCCAGCGGAAAAATGGCCAAAAAATGGGTGGGCTATAGCCTTGGGGGGAGGGGCTGGCCAACTTTATCCGCCGGACTCGGAATGGGCGAGACTTTGTGAGCGGCCTCCGCGTGCCAAAAATAGGCAATGGGCACAGCCGCGCCCAAAAATGGGTGGGCTATAGCCTTGGGGGGAGGGGCTGGCCAACTTCCTCCGCCGGACTCGGTATGGGACGAGACTTTGCGAGCGGCCTCCGTGTGCCAAAAATAGGCCGCGGGCACAGCCGCGCCCAAAAATAACCCCCCGAAGGTCGGCGCGCCCAAACCCCCCCGCGGAAAAATGGCCAAAAAATGGGTGGGCTATAGCCTTGGGGGGAGGGGCTGGCCAACTTCCTCCGCCGGACTCGGAATGGGGCGAGACTTTGCGAGCGGCCTCCGCGTGCCAAATATAGGCCGCGGGCACAGCCGCGCCCAAAAATAACTGCCCGAAGGCCGGGGCGCCAAGTTCGTCCAGCTGAAAAATGGCCAAAAAATGGGTGGGCTATAGCCTTGGGGGGAGGGTTTGGCCAACTTCGTCCGCCGGACTCGGAATGGGGTGAGACTTTGCGAGGGGCCTCGGGGTGTCAAAAATAAGCCGCGGACAAAGCCGCGCCCAAAAATAAATGCACGAAGATCGTGGTGCCAAAACCCCCCAGCGGAAAAATGGGCAAAAAACGGGTGGGCTATAGCCTTGGTGGGGGGCACGGGCGAAGTTCGTCCGCCGCACTCGGAATGGGGCGAGACTTTGCGAGGGGCCTCGGGGTGCCAAAAATAAGCCGCGGGTAAACCGCGTCCAAAAATAAGCACCCGAAGATCGTGGTGCCAAAACCCCCCAGCGGAAAAATGGCCAAAAAACGGGTGGGCTATAGCCTTGGTGGGCGGCGCGGGCGAAGTTCGTCCGCTGGACTCGGAATGGGGCGAGATTTTGCGAGGGGCCTCGGGGTGCAAAAAAAGGCGCGGGCAAAGCCACGTCCAAAAATAAGCGCCCGAAGATCGCGGTGCCAAAACCCCCCAGCGGAAAAATGTCCAAAAAACGGGTGGGCTATAGCCTTGGTGGGGGGCGCGGGCGAAGTTCGTCCACGGACTCGAATGGGGCGAGACATTGCGAGGGGCCTCGGGGTGTCAAAAATAAGCCATGACACAAGCCGCGCCTAAAAATAAATGCACGAGGATCGTGGTGCCAAAACCCCCCAGCGGAAAAATGGCCAAAAAACGGGTGGGCTATAGCCTTGGTGGGGTGCGCGTGGCGAAGTTCGCCCGCCGAACTCGGAATGGGGCGAGACTTTATGAGGGGCCTCTAGGTGCCAAAACTAAGCCGTGGGCGAAACCGCGCCCAAAAATAAGCGCCCGAAGATCGTGGTTCCAAAACCCCCCAGCTGAAAAATGGCCAAAAAACAGGTGGGCTATAGCCTCGGTGGGGGGCGCGGGCGAAGTTCGTCCGCCGGACTCGGAATGGGGCGAGACTTTGCGAGGGGCCTCGGGGTGCCAAAAATAGGCCGCGGGCAGAGCCGCCCCCAAAAATACCCGCCCGAAGGCCGGGGAACCAAGTTCGTCCAGCGGAAAAAGGCCACAAAAAGGGTGGGCTATAGCCTTGGGGGGTGGGGCTGGCCCACTTCGTCCGCCGGACTCGGAATGGCGCGAAACTTTCCGAGGCGCCTCCTTGTGCCAAGGAGAGGCCGCGGGCACAGCCGCGTCCAAAAATACCCGCCCGAAGGCCGGGGCGCCAAGTTCGTCCAGCGGAAAAAGGCCACAAAAACGGGTGGGCTATAGCCTTGGGGGGTGGGGCTGGCCAACTTCGTCCGACGGACTCGGAATGGCGTGAGACTTTACGAGGCGCCTCCGTGGGGCAAAAATAGGCCGCGGGCACAGCCGCGCCCAAAAATACCCGCCCGAAGGCCGGGGCGCCAAGTTCGTCCAGCGGAAAAAGGCCACAAAAACGGGTGGGCTATAGCCTTGGGGGGTGGGGCTGGCCAACTTCGTCCGCCGGACTCGGACTGGCGCGAGACTTCACGAGGTGCCTCCGTGTCCCAAAAATTGGACGCGGGCACAGCTGCGCCCAAAAATACCCGCCCGAAGGCCGGGGCGCCAAGTTCGTCCAGCGGAAAAAGGCCACAAAAACGGGTGGGCTATAGCCTTGGGGGGTGGGGCTGGCCAACTTCGTCCGCCGGACTCAGACTGGCGCGAGACTTCACGAGGTGCCTCCGTGTCCCAAAAATTGGACGCGGGCACAGCCGCGCCCAAAAATACCCGCCCGAAGGCCGGGGCGCCAAGTTCGTCCAGCGGAAAAAGGCCAGAAAAACGGGAGGGCTATAGCCTTGGGGGGTGGGGCTGGCCAACTTCGTCCGCCGGACTCGGACAGACGCGAGACTGTTCGAAGCGCCTCTGTGTGCGAAAAATAGGCCGCGGGCACAGCCGCTCCCAAAAATACCCGCCCGAAGCCCGGGGCACCAAGTTCGTCCAGCGGAAAAAGGCCACACAAACGGGTGGGCTATAGCCTTGGGGGGTGGGGCGGGCCAACTTCGTCCGCCGGACTCGGAATAGCGCGCGACATTACGAGGCGCCTTCGTGTGCCAAAAATAGGCCGCGGGCACAGCCACGCCCAAAAATACCGTCCCGAAGGCCGAGGCGCCAAGTTCGTCCAGCGGAAAAAGGCCACAAAAACGGGTGTGCTATAGCCTTGGGGGGTGGGGCTGGCCAACTTCGTCCGCCGGACTCGGAATGGCGCGAGACTTTGCGAGGCGCCTCCGTGTGCCAAAAACAGGCCACGGGTACAGCCGCGCCCAATAATACCCGCCCGAAGGCCGGGGCGCCACGTTCGTCCAGCGGAAAAAGGCCACAAAAACGGGTGGGCTATCGCCTTGGGGGTTGGGGCGGGCCAACTTCGTCCGCCAGACTCGGAATGGCGCGAGACGTTGCGAGGCACCTCCGTGTCCCAAAAATAGGCCGCGGGCACAGCCGCGCCCAAAAATACCCGCTCGAAGGCCGGGGCGGCAAGTTCGTCCAGCGGAAAAAGGCCACAAAAACGGATGGGCTATAGCCTTGGGGGGTGGGGCTGGCCAACTTCGTCCGCCGGACTCGGACTGGCGCGAGACTTCACGAGGTGCCTCCGTGTGCCAAAAATAGGCCGCGGACACAGCCACGCGCAAAAATACCCGCCCGAAGGACGGGGCGCCAAGTTCGTCCGGCGGAAAAAGGCCACAAAAACGGGTGGGCTATCGCCTTGGGGGGTGGGGCTGGCCAACTTCGTTCGCCGGACTCGGAATGGCGTTAGACTTTACGAGGCACCTCCGTGGGCCAAAAATAGGCCGCGGGCACAGCCGCACCCAAAAATACCTGCCCGAAGGCCGGGGCGCCATGTTCGTCCAGCGGAAAAAGGCCACAAAAACGGGTGGGCTATAGCGTTGGGGGGTGGGGCTGGCCAACTTCGTCCGCCGGACTCGGAATGGCGTGAGACTTTACGAGGTGCCTCCGTGGGGCAAAAATAGGCCGCGGGCACAGCCGCGTCCAAAAATACCCGCCCGAAGGCCGGGGCGCCAAGTTCGTCCAGCGGAAAAAGGCCACAAAAACGGGTGGGCTATAGCGTTGGGGGGTGGGGCTGGCCAACTTCGTCCGCCGGACTCGGAATGGCGTGAGACTTTACGAGGCGCCTCCGTGGGGCAAAAATAGGCCGCGGGCACAGCCGCGCCCAAAAATACCCGCCCGAAGGCCGGGGCGCCAAGTTCGTCCAGCGGAAAAAGGCCACAAAAACGGGTGGGCTATAGCCTTGGGGGGTGGGGCTGGCCAACTTCGTCCGCCGGACTCGGACTGGCGCGAGACTTCACGAGGTGCCTCCGTGTCCCAAAAATTGGACGCGGGCACAGCTGCGCCCAAAAATACCCGCCCGAAGGCTGGGGCGCCAAGTTCGTCCAGCGGAAAAAGGCCACAAAAACGGGTGGGCTATAGCCTTGGGGGGTGGGGCTGGCCAACTTCGTCCGCCGGACTCAGACTGGCGCGAGACTTCACGAGGTGCCTCCGTGTCCCAAAAATTGGACGCGGGCACAGCCGCGCCCAAAAATACCCGCCCGAAGGCCGGGGCGCCAAGTTCGTCCAGCGGAAAAAGGCCAGAAAAACGGGAGGGCTATAGCCTTGGGGGGTGGGGCTGGCCAACTTCGTCCGCCGGACTCGGACAGACGCGAGACTGTTCGAAGCGCCTCTGTGTGCGAAAAATAGGCCGCGGGCACAGCCGCTCCCAAAAATACCCGCCCGAAGCCCGGGGCACCAAGTTCGTCCAGCGGAAAAAGGCCACAAAAATGGGTGGGCTATAGCCTTGGGGGGTGGGGCGGGCCAACTTCGTCCGCCGGACTCGGAATAGCGCGCGACCTTACGAGGCGCCTTCGTGCCAAAAATAGGCCGCGGGCACAGCCACGCCCAAAAATACCGTCCCGAAGGCCGAGGCGCCAAGTTCGTCCAGCGGAAAAAGGCCACAAAAACGGGTGTGCTATAGCCTTGGGGGTTGGGGCTGGCCGACTTCGTCCGCCAGACTCGGAATGGCGCGAGACTTTGCGAGGCACCTCCGTGTGCCAAAAATAGGCCGCGGGCACAACCGCGCCAAAAAATAACGGCCCAAAGGCCGAGGCGCCAAGTTCGTCCAGCGGAAAAAGGCCACAAAAACGGGTGGGTTATAGCCTTGGGGGGTGGGGCTGGCCAACTTCGTCCGCCGGACTCGGAAGGGCGCGAGACATTGCGAGGCACCTCCGTGTGCCAAAAATAGGCCGCGGGTACAGCCGCGCCCAAAAATACCCACCCGAAGGCCGGGGCGCCAAGTTCGTCCAGCGTAAAAAGGCCACCAAAACGGGTGGGCTATAGCCTTGGGGGGTGGGGCTGGCCCACTTCGTCCGCCGGACTCGAATGGCGCGAAACTTACGAGGCACCTCCGTGTGCAAAAATAGGCCGAGGGCACAGACGCGCCCAAAAATACCCGCCCGAAGGCCGGGGCGCCAAGTTCGTCCAGCGGAAAAAGGCCACAAAAACGGGTGGGCTATAGCCTTGGGGGGTGGCGCTGGCCAACTTCGTCCGCCGGACTCGGAATGGCGCGAGACTTCGCGAGGCACCTCCGTGTGCCAAAAATAGGCCGCGGGCACGGCCGCTCGCAAAAATACCCGCCCGAAGGCTGGGGCGCCAAGTTCGTCCAGCGGAAAAAGGCCACAAAAACGGGTGGGCTATAGCCTTGGGGGGTGGCGCTTGCCAACTTCGTCCGCCGGACTCGGAATGGCGCGAGACTTTGCGAGGCACCTCCGTGTGCCAAAAATCGGCCGCGGGCACAGCCGCGCCCAAAAATACCCGCCCGAAGGCCGGGGCGCCAAGTTCGTCCAGCGGAAAAAGGCCACAAAAACGGGTGGGCTATAGCCTTGGGGGGTGGGGCTGGCCAACTTTGTCCGCCCGACTCGGAATGGCGCGAGACTTTGCGAGGCGCCTCCGTGTGCCAAAAATAGGCCGCGGGCACAGCCGCGCCCAAAAGAACTAGCCCGAAGGCCGGGGCGCCAAATTCGTCCAGCGGAAAAAGGCCACAAAAACGGGTGGGCTATAGCCTTGGGGAGTGGGGCTGGCCAACTTCGTCCGCCGGACTCGGAATGGCGTGAGACTTTGCGAGGGGCCTCGGGGTGCCAAAAATAAGCCGTGGGCAAAGCCGCGTCCAAAAATAAGCACCCGAAGATCGTGGTGACAAAACCCCCCAGCGGAAAAATGGCCAAAAAACGGGTGGGCTATAGCCTTGGTGCGGGGCGCGGGCGAAGTTCGTCCGCCGGACTCGGAATGGGGCGAGACTTTGCGAGGGGCCTCGAGGTGCCAAAAATAAACCGCGGGCAAAGCAACGCCCAAAAATAATTGCCCGAATATCGTGGTGCCAAAACCCCCCAGCGGAAAAATGGCCAAAAAACGGGTGGGCTATAGCCTTGGTGGGGTCGCGGGCGAAGTTCGTCCGCCGGACTCGGAATGGGGCGAGACTTTGCGAGGGGCCTCGGGGTGCCAAAAATAAGCCGCGGGCAAAGACGCCCCCAAAAATAAGCGCCCGCAGATCGCGGTGCCAAAACCCCCCAGCGGAAAAATGTCCAAATACGGGTGGGCTATAGCCTTGGTGGGGGGCGCGGGCGAAGTTCGTCCGCCGGACTCAGAATGGGGTGAGACTTTGCGAGGGGCCTCGGGGTGTCAAAAATAAGGCGCGGGCAAAGCCGCGCCCAAAAATAAGCGCCCGAAGGTCGTGGTGCCAAAACCCCCAGCGGAAAAATGGCCAAAAAACGGGTGGGTTATAGCCTTGGTGGGGGGCGCGGGCGAATTTCGTCCGCCGGACTCGGAATGGGGCGAGACTTTGCGAGGGGCCTCGAGGTGCCAAAAATAAGCCGCGGGCAAAGCAACGCCCAAAAATAAGTGCCCGAATATCGTGGTGCCAAAACCCCCCAGCGGAAAAATGGCCAAAAAACGGGTGGGCTATAGCCTTGGTGGGGTCGCGGGCGAAGTTCGTCCGCCGGACTCGGAATGGGGCGAGACTTTGCGAGGGGCCACGGGGTGACAAAAATAAGCCGCGGGCAAAGACGCCCCCAAAAATATGCGCCCGAAGGTCGTGGTGCCAAAACCCCCCCGCGGAAAATGGGCCAAAAAACGGGTGGGCTATAGCCTTGGTGGGGGGCGCGGGCGAAGTTCGTCCGCCGGACTCGGAATGGGGCAAGACTTTGCGAGGGGCCTTGGGATACCAAAAATAAGCCGCGGGAAAAGCCGCGCCCAAAAATAAGCTCCCGAAGGTCGTGGTGCCAAAACCCCCCTGCGGAAAATTGGCCAAAAAACGGGTGGGCTATAGCCTTGGTGGGGGGCGCGGGCGAAGTTCGTCCGCCCGCCGGACTCGGAATGGGGCGAGACTTTGCGAGGGACCTCGGGGTGCCAAAAATAAGCCGCGGACAAAGCCGCGCCCAAAAATAAATGCACGAAGATCGTGGTGCCAAAACCCCCCAGCGGAAAAATGGGCAAAAAACGGGTGGGCTATAGCCTTGGTGGGCGGCGCGGGCGAAGTACGACCGCCGCACTCGGTATGGTGCGAGTCTTTGCGAGGGGCCTGGGGTTTCAAAAATTACGCCGCGCGTAACCCGCGCCCAAAAATAACCCCACGAAGATCGTGGTGCCAAAACCCCCCAGCGGAAAAATGGCCAAAAAACGGGTGGGCTATAGCCTTGGTGGGCGGCGCGGGCGAAGTTCGTCCGCTGGACTCGAGAATGGGGCGAGATTTTGCGAGGGCCTCGGGTGCAAAAAAGGCGCGGGCAAAGCCGCGTCCAAAAATAAGCGCCCGAAGATCGCGGTGCCAAAACCCCCCAGCGGAAAAATGTCCAAAAAACGGGTGGGCTATAGCCTTGGTGGGGGGCGCGGGCGAAGTTCGTCCGCCGGACACAGAATGGGGCGAAACATTGCGAGGGGCCTCGGTGTGTCAAAAATAATCCGCGGACAAAGCCGCTCCCAAAAATAAATGCACGAAGATCGTGGTGCCAAAACCCCAAATGGAAAAATGGCCAAAAAACGGGTGGGCTATAGCCTTGGTGGGGTGCGCGTGGCGAAGTTCGCCCGCCGAACTCGGAATGGGGCGAGACTTTATGAGGGGCCTCTGGGTGCCAAAACTAAGCCGTGGGCGAAACCGCGCCCAAAAATAAGCGCCCGAAGATCGTGGTTCCAAAACCCCCCAGCTGAAAAATGGCCAAAAAACGGGTGGGCTATAGCCTCGGTGGGGGGCGCGGGCGAAGTTCGTCCGCCGGACTCGGAATGGGGCGAGACTTTGCGAGGGGCCTCGGGGTGCCAAAAATAGGCCGCGGGCAGAGCCGCCCCCAAAAATACCCGCCCGAAGGCCGGGGAACCAAGTTCGTCCAGCGGAAAAAGGCCACAAAAAGGGTGGGCTATAGCCTTGGGGGGTGGGGCTGGCCCACTTCGTCCGCCGGACTCGGAATGGCGCGAAACTTTCCGAGGCGCCTCCTTGTGCCAAGGAGAGGCCGCGGGCACAGCCGCGCCCAAAAATACCCTCCCGAAGGCCGGGGCGCCAAGTTCGTCCAGCGGAAAAGGCCACAAAACGGGTGTGCTATAGAATTGGGGGGTGGGGCTGGCCCACTTCGTCCGCCGGACTCGGATTGGCGCAAGACTTTACGAGGCATCTCCGTGTACCAAAAATAGGCCGCGGGCGTACCAGCGCCCAAAATACCCCCCGAAGGCCGGGCGCCAAGTTCGTCCCAGCGGAAAAAGGCCACAAAATCGGGTGGGCTATAGCCTTGGGGGTGGGGCTGGCATACTTCGTCCGCCTGGACTCGGAATGGCGCGAGACATTGTGAGGCAACTCCGTGTACCAAAAATAGGCCGTACGCACAGCCGCGCCAAAAATACCCTCCCGAAGGCCGGGCGCCAAGTTCGTCCAGCGGAAAAAGGCCACAATAACGGTTGTGCTATAGAATTGGGGGTGGGGCTGGCCAACTTCGTCCGCGGACTCGGAATGGCGCAAGACTTTGCGAGGCACCTCCGTGTGCCAAAAATAGGGCGCGGGCACAGCCGCGCCCAAAAATACCCGCCTGAAGGCCGGTGCGCCAAGTTCGTCCAGCGGAAAAAGGCCACAAAAACGGGTGGCCTATAGCCTTGGGGGGTGGGGCTGGCCAATTTCGTCCGCCGGACTCAGAATGGCCCGAGACTTTGCGAGGTGCCTCCGTGTGCCAAAAATAGGCCGCGGGCACAGCCGCGCCCAAAAATAACCGCCCGAAGGTCAGCTCGCCCAAACCCCCCAGCGGAAAAATGGCCAAAAAACGGGTGGGCTATAGCCTTGGGGGGAGGGGCTGGCCAACTTCGTCCGCCGGGCTCGGAATGGGGCGAGATTTTGCGAGTGTCCTCCACGTGCCAAAAATAGGCCGCGGGCACAGCCACGTCCAAAAATAACCTCCCGAAGGCCGGGGCGGCAAGTTCGTCCAGCGGAAAAATGGCCAAAAAACGGGCGGGCTATAGCCTTGGGGGGAGGGGCTGGCCAACTTGGTCCGCCGGACTCGGAATGGGGTGAGACTTTGCGAGCCACCTACGCGTACCAAAAATTGGTTGTGGGCACAGCCGCGTCCAAAAATAACCCCCCGAAGGTCGTTGCGCCCAAACCCCCCAGCAGAAAAATGGCCAAAAAACGGGTGGGCTATAGCCTTGGGGGGAGGGGATGGCCAACTTTGTCCGCCGGACTCAGAATGGGGCGAGACTTTGCGAGCGGCCTCCACGTACCAAAAATAGGCTGCGGGCACAGCCGCGCACAAAACTAACCGCCCGAAGGCCGGGGCGCCAAGTTCGTCCAACGGAAAAATGGCCAAAAAACGGGTGGGCTATAGCCTTGGGGGGAGAGGCTGGCCAACTTCGTCCGCCGGACTCGGAATGGGGCGAGACTTTGCGAGCGGCCTCCGCGTGCCAAAAATAGGCCGCGGGCACAGCCACGTCCAAAAATAACCGCCCGAAGGCCGGGGCGCCAAGTTCGTCCAGCGGAAAAATGGCCAAAAAACGGGTGGGCTATAGCCTTGGGGGGAGGCGATGGCCAACTTCGTCCGCCGGACTCGGAATGGGGTGAGACTTTGCGAACGGCCTCGACGTGCCAAAAATAGTCTGCGGGCACAGCCGAGTACAAAACTAACCGCCCGAAGGCCGGGGCGCCAAGTTCGTCCAGCGGAAAAATGGCCAAAAAACGGGTGGGCTATAGCCTTGGGGGGAGGGGCTGGCCAACTTCGTCCGCCGGACTCGGAATGGGGCGAGATTTTGCGAGCGGCCACCGCATGCAAAAATAGGCCGCGGGCACAGCCACGCCCAAAAATAACCGCCCGAAGGTCAGCGCGCATACACCCCCCAGCGGAAAAATGGCCAAAAAACGGGTGGGCTATAGCCTTGGGGGGAGGGGCTGGCCGACTTCGTCCGACGGACTTGGAATGGGGAGAGACTTTGTGAGCGGCCTCCGCGTGTCAAAAATAGGCTGCGGGCACAGCCAAGCCCAAAAATAACCCCCCGAAGGTCGTTGCGCCCAAATCCACCAGCGGAAAAAATGCCAAAAAACGGGTGGGCTATAGCCTTGGGGGGAGGGGCTGGCCAACTTCGTCCGCCGGACTCGGAATAACACGAGACTTTGCGAGCGGCCTCCGCGTGCCAAAAATTGGCCGCGGGCACAGCCAAGCCCAAAAATAACCCCCCGAAGGCCGGGGTGCCAAGTTCGTCCAGCGGAAAAAGGCCACAAAAACGGGTGGGCTATAGCCTTGGGGGGGTGGGGCTGGCCAACTTCGTCCGCCGGACTCGGAATGGTGCGAGACTTTGCGAGGGGCCACCGTGTGCCAAAAATAGATCGTGGACACAGCCGCGCCCAAAAATACCCGCCCGAAGGCCGGGGCGCCAAGTTCGTCTAGCGAAAAAAGGCCACAAAAACGGGTGGGCTATAGCCTTGGGGGGTGGGGCTGGCCCACTTCGTCCGCCGGACTCAGAATGGCACGAGACTTTGCGAGGCACCTCCGTGTGCCAAAAATAGGCTACGGCCACAGCCGCGCCCAAAAATACCCGCCCGAAGGCCGGGGAGCCAAGTTCGTCTAGCGGAAAAAGGCCACAAAAACGAGTGGGCTATAGCCTTGGGGGGTGGGGCTGGCCAACTTCGTCCGCCGGACTCGGAATGGCGCAAGACTTTCCAAGGCACCTCCGTGTGCCAAAAATAGGCCGCGGACACAGCCGCGCGGAAAAATAACTTCCCGAAGGCCGGGGCGCCAAGTTCGTCCAGCGGAAAAAGGCCACAAAAACGGGGGGGCTATAGCCTTGGGGGGTGGGGCTGGCCAACTTTGTCAGCCGGACTCAGAATGGCGCGAGACTTTGCGAGGCACCTCCGTGTGCCAAAAATAGGCCGCGGGCACAGCCGCGCCAAAAAATAACCGCCCGAAGGCCGGGGCGCCAAGTTCGTCCAGCGGAAAAAGGCCACAAAAACGGGTGGGCTATAGCCTTGGGGGGTGGGGCTGGCCGACTTCGTCCGCCGGACTCGGAATGGCGCGAGACTTTGCGAGCGGCCTCCGCGTGCCAAAAATAGGCTGCAGACACAGCCGCGCCCAAAAATAACCACCCGAAGGCCGGGGCACCAAGTTCGTCCAGCGGAAAAATGGCCAAAAAACGGGTGGGCAATAGCCTTGGGGGGAGGGGCTGGCCGACTTCGTCCGCCGGACTCGGAATGGGACGAGACTTTGCGAGCGGCCTCCGCGTGCCAAAAATAGGTTGCAGGCACAGCCGCGCCCAAAAATAACCACCCGAAGGCCGGGGCACCAAGTTAGTCCAGCGGAAAAATGGCCAAAAAACGGGTGGGCAATAGCCTTGGGGGGAGGGGCTGGCCGACTTCGTCCGACGGACTTGGAATGGGGCGAGACTTTGTGAGCGGCCTCTGCGTGCCAAAAATAGGCCGTGGGCACAGCCGCATCCAATAATAAGCCCCCGAAGGTCGTTGCGCCCAAACCCCCCAGCGGAAAAAATGGCCAAAAAACGGGTGGGCTATAGCCTTGGGGGGAGGGCTGGCCAACTTCGTCCGCCGGCTCGGAATGGGGCGAGATTTTGCAGTGTCCTCCACGTGCCAAAAATAGGCCGCGGGCACAGCCACGTCCAAAAATAACCTCCCGAAGGCCGGGGCGGCAAGTTCGTCCAGCGGAAAAATGGCCAAAAAACGGGCGGGCTATAGCCTTGGGGGGAGGGGCTGGCCAACTTGGTCCGCCGGACTCGGAATGGGGTGAGACTTTGCGAGCCACCTCCGCGTACCAAAAATTGGTCGTGGGCACAGCCGCGTCCAAAAATAACCCCCCGAAGGTCGTTGCGCCCAAACCCCCCAGCAGAAAAATTGCCAAAAAACGGGTGGGCTATAGCCTTGGGGGGAGGGGATGGCCAACTTCGTCCGCCGGACTCAGAATGGGGCGAGACTTTGCGAACGGCCTCCACGTACCAAAAATAGGCTGCGGGCACAGCCGCGCACAAAACTAACCGCCCGAAGGCCGGGGCGCCAAGTTCGTCCAACGGAAAAATGGCCAAAAAACGGGTGGGCTATAGCCTTGGGGGGAGAGGCTGGCCAACTTCGTCCGCCGGACTCGGAATGGGGCGAGACTTTGCGAGCGGCCTCCGCGTGCCAAAAATAGGCCGCGGGCACAGCCACGTCCAAAAATAACCGCCCGAAGGCCGGGGCGCCAAGTTCGTCCAGCGGAAAAATGGCCAAAAAACGGGTGGGCTATAGCCTTGGGGGGAGGCGATGGCCAACTTCGTCCGCCGGACTCGGAATGGGGTGAGACTTTGCGAACGGCCTCGACGTGCCAAAAATAGTCTGCGGGCACAGCCGAGTACAAAACTAACCGCCCGAAGGCCGGGGCGCCAAGTTCGTCCAGCGGAAAAATGGCCAAAAAACGGGTTGGCTATAGCCTTGGGGGGAGGGGCTGGCCAACTTCGTCCGCCGGACTCGGAATGGGGCGAGATTTTGCGAGCGGCCACCGCGTGCAAAAATAGGCCGCGGGCACAGCCACGCCCAAAAATAACCGCCCGAAGGTCAGCGCGCATACACCCCCCAGCGGAAAAATGGCCAAAAAACGGGTGGGCTATAGCCTTGGGGCGAGGGGCTGGCCGACTTCGTCCGACGGACTTGGAATGGGGCGAGAGTTTGTGAGCGGCCTCCGCGTGTCAAAAATAGGCTGCGGGCACAGCCAAGCCCAAAAATAACCCCCCGAAGGTCGTTGCGCCCAAATCCACCAGCGGAAAAAATGCCAAAAAACGGGTGGGCTATA
>JAUJEF010000552.1:0-43000 GCA_030444885.1 Citrus sp. QX-2021 | reverse complement strand
GGGTGTGCTATAGCCTTGGGGGGTGGGGCTGGCCAACTTCGTCCGCCGGACTCGGAATGGCGCGAGACTTTGCGAGCAGCCTCCGTGTGCCAAAAATAGGCCGCGGGCACAGCCGCGCCCAAAAATAACCCCCCGAAGGCCGGGGCGCCAAGTTCGTCCAGCGGAAAAAGGCCACAAAAACGGGTGGGCTATAGCCTTGGGGGGTGGGGCTGGCCAACTTCGTCCGCCGGACTCGGAATTGGGCGAGACTTTACGAGCGGCCTCCGTGCGCCAAAAATGGGCCACGGGCACAACCGCGCCCAAAAATAACCGCCCGAAGCCCGGGGCGCCAACTTCGTCCAGCGGAAAAAGGCCACAAAAACGGGTGGGCTATAGGCTTGGGGGGTGGGGCTGGCTAACTTCGTCCGCCGGACTCGCAATGGCGCGAGACTTTGCGAGCGGCCTCCGTGTGCCAAAAATAGGGCACGGGCACAGCCGCGCCCAAAAATAACCGCCCGATGGCCGGGGCGCCAAGTTCGTCCAGCGGAAAAAGGCCAAAAAAACGGGTGGGCTATAGCCTTGGGGGGTGGGGCTGGCCCACTTCGTCCGCCTGACTCGGAATGGCGCAAGACTTTGCGAGCGGCCTCCGTATGCCAAAAATAGGCCACGGGCACAGCCGCGCCCAAAAATAACCGCCCGAAGGCCGGGGCGCCAACTTCGTCCAGCGGAAAAAGGCCACAAAAACGGGTGGGCTATAGCCTTGGGGGGTGGGGCTGGCCGACTTCGTCCGCCGGACTCGGAATGGCGCGAGACTTTGCGAGCAGTCTCCGTGTGCCAAAAATAGGGCCCGGACACAGCCGCGCCCAAAAATAACAGCCCGAAGGCCGGGGCGCCAAGTTCGTCCAGCGGAAAAAGGCCACAAAAACGGGTGGGCTATAGCCTTGGGGGGTGGGGCTGGCCGACTTCGTCCGCCGGACTCGGAATGGCGCGAGACTTTGCGAGAGGCCTCCTTGTGCCAAAAATAGGCCGCGGTCACAGCCGCGCCCAAAAATAACCGCCCGAAGGCCGGGGCGCCAAGTTCATCCAGCGGAAAAAGGCCACAAAAACGGGTGGGCTATAGCTTTGGGGGGTGGGGCTGGCCAACTTCGTCCGCCGGACTCGGAATGGCGCGAGACTTTGTGAGCAGCCTCCGTGTGTCAAAAATAGGCCATGGGCACAGCCGCGCCCAAAAATAACCGCCCGAAGGACGGGGCGCCAACTTCGTCCAGCGGAAAAAGGCCACAAAAACGGGTGGGCTATAGCCTTGGGGGGTGGGGCTGGCCGACTTCGTCCGCCGGACTCGGAATGGCGCGAGACTTTGCGAGCGGTCTCCGTGTGCCAAAAATAGGGCACGGGCACAGCCGCGCCCAAAAATAACCGCCCGAAGGCCGGGGCGCCAACTTCGTCCAGCGGAAAAAGGCCAAAAAAACGGGTGGGCTATAGCCTTGGGGGGTGGGGCTGGCCAACTTAGTCAGCCGGACTCGGAATGGCGCGAGACTTTTCGAGCGGCCTCCTTGTGCCAAGAATAGGCCCCGGGCACAGACGCGCCCAAAAATAACCGCCCGAAGGCTGGGGCGCCAAGTTCGTGCAGCGGAAAAGGGCCACAAAAACGGGTGTGCTATAGCCTTGGGGGGTGGGGCTGGCCAACTTCGTCCGCCGGACTCGGAATGGCGCGAGACTTTGCGAGCAGCCTCCGTGTGCCAAAAATAGGCCCCGGGCACAGCCGCGCCCAAAAATAACCGCCCGAAGGCCGGGGCGCCAAGTTCGTCCAGCGGAAAAAGGCCACAAAAACGGGTGGGCTATAGCCTTGGGGGGTGGGGCTGGCCAACTTCGTCCGCCGGACTCGGAATGGCGAGAGACTTTGCGAGTGGCCTCCGTTTGCAAAAAATAGGCCCCGGGCACAGCCGCGTCCATAAATAACCGCCCGAAGGCCGGGGCGCCAAGTTCGTCCAGCGGAAAAAGGCCACAAAAACGGGTGGGCTATAGCCTTGGGGGGTGGGGCTGGCCAACTTCGTCCGCCGGACTCGGAATGGCGCGAGACTTTGCGAGCGGCCTCCGTGTGCCAAAAATAGGCCACGGGCACAGCCGCTCCCAAAAATAACCGCCCAAAGGCCGGGGCGCCAACTTCATCCAGCGGAAAAAGGCCACAAAAACGGGTGGGCTATAGCCTTGGGGGGTGGGGCTGGCCAACTTCGTCCGCCGGACTCGGAATGGCGCGAGACTTTGCGAGCGGCCTCCGTTTGCCAAAAATAGTCCCCGGGCAAAGCCGCGCCCAAAAATAACCGCCCGAAGGCCGGGGCGCCAAGTTCGTCCAGCGGAAAAAGGCCACAAAAACGGGTGGGCTATAGCCTTGGGGGGTGGGGCTGGCCAACTTCGTCCGCCGGACTCGGAATGGCGCGAGACTTTGCGAGCGGCCTCCGTGTGCCAAAAATAGGCCACGGGCACAGCCGCTCCCAAAAATAACCGCCCAAAGGCCGGGGCGCCAACTTCATCCAGCGGAAAAAGGCCACAAAAACGGGTGGGCTATAGCCTTGGGGGGTGGGGCTGGCCAACTTCGTCCGCCGGACTCGGAATGGCGCGAGACTTTGCGAGCGGCCTCCGTTTGCCAAAAATAGTCCCCGGGCAAAGCCGCGCCCAAAAATAACCGCCCGAAGGCCGGGGCGCCAAGTTCGTCCAGCGGAAAAAGGCCACAAAAACGGGTGGGCTATAGCCTTGGGGGGTGGGGCTGGCCAACTTCGTCAGCCGGACTCGGAATGGCGCGAGACTTTACGAGCGGCCTCCTTGTGCCAAGAATAGGCCCCGGGCACAGACGCGCCTAAAAATAACCACCCGAAGGCTGGGGCGCCAAGTTCGTCCAGCGGAAAAGGGCCACAAAAACGGGTGTGCTATAGCCTTGGGGGGTGGGGCTGGCCAACTTCGTCCGCCGGACTCGGAATGGCGCGAGACTTTGCGAGCAGCCTCCGTGTGCCAAAAATAGGCCGCGGGCACAGCCGCGCCCAAAAATAACCGCCCGAAGGCCGGGGCGCCAAGTTCGTCCAGCGGAAAACGGCCACGAAAACGGGTGGGCTGTAGCCTTGGGGGGTGGGGCTGGCCAACTTCGTCTGCCGGACTCGGAATGGCGAGAGACTTTGCGAGCGGCCTCCGTTTGCCAAAAATAGGCCCCGGGCACAGCCGCGCCCATAAATAACCACCCGAAGGCCGGGGCGCCAAGTTCGTCCAGCGGAAAAAGGCCACAAAAACGGGTGTGCTATAGCCTTGGGGGGTGGGGCTGGCCAACTTCGTCCGCCGGACTCGGAATGGTGCGAGACTTTGCGAGCGGCCTCCGTGTGCCAAAAATAGGCCACGGGCACAGCCGCTCCCAAAAATAACCGCCCAAAGGCCGGGGCGCCAACTTCATCCAGCGGAAAAAGGCCACAAAAACGGGTGGGCTATAGCCTTGGGGGGTGGGGCTGGCCAACTTCGTCCGCCGGACTCGGAATGGCGCGAGACTTTGCGAGCGGCCTCCATGTGCGAAAAATAGGCCCCGGGCACAGCCGCGCCCAAAAATATTCCGCCCGAAGGCCGGGGCGCCAAGTTCGTCCAGCGGAAAAAGGCCACAAAAACGGGTGGGCTATAGCCTTGGGGGGTGGGGCTGGCCAACTTCGTCCGCCGGACTCGGAATTGGGCGAGACTTTACGAGCGGCCTCCGTGCGCCAAAAATGGGCCACGGGCACAACCGCGCCCAAAAATAACCGCCCGAAGCCCAGGGCGCCAACTTCGTCCAGCGGAAAAAGGCCACAAAAACGGGTGGGCTATAGGCTTGGGGGGTGGGGCTGGCTAACTTCGTCCGCCGGACTCGCAATGGCGCGAGACTTTGCGAGCGGCCTCCGTGTGCCAAAAATAGGGCACGGGCACAGCCGCGCCCAAAAATAACCGCCCGATGGCCGGGGCGCCAAGTTCGTCCAGCGGAAAAAGGCCAAAAAAACGGGTGGGCTATAGCCTTGGGGGGTGGGGCTGGCCCACTTCGTCCGCCTGACTCGGAATGGCGCAAGACTTTGCGAGCAGCCTCCGTATGCCAAAAATAGGCCACGGGCACAGCCGCGCCCAAAAATAACCGCCCGAAGGCCGGGGCGCCAACTTCGTCCAGCGGAAAAAGGCCACAAAAACGGGTGGGCTATAGCCTTGGGGGGTGGGGCTGGCCGACTTCGTCCGCCGGACTCGGAATGGCGCGAGACTTTGCGAGCAGTCTCCGTGTGCCAAAAATAGGGCCCGGACACAGCCGCGCCCAAAAATAACCGCCCGAAGGCCGGGGCGCCAAGTTCGTCCAGCGGAAAAAGGCCAGAAAAACGGGTGGGCTATAGCCTTGGGGGGTGGGGCTGGCCGACTTCGTCCGCCGGACTCGGAATGGCGCGAGACTTTGCGAGAGGCCTCCTTGTGCCAAAAATAGGCCGCGGTCACAGCCGCGCCCAAAAATAACCGCCCGAAGGCCGGGGCGCCAAGTTCATCCAGCGGAAAAAGGCCACAAAAACGGGTGGGCTATAGCTTTGGGGGGTGGGGCTGGCCAACTTCGTCCGCCGGACTCGGAATGGCGCGAGACTTTGTGAGCAGCCTCCGTTTGCCAAAAATAGGCCCCGGGCACAGCCGCGCCCATAAATAACCGCCCGAAGGCCGGGGCGCCAAGTTCGTCCAGCGGAAAAAGGCCACAAAAACGGGTGTGCTATAGCCTTGGGGGGTGGGGCTGGCCGACTTCGTCCGCCGGACTCGGAATGGCGCGAGACTTTGTGAGCGGCCTCCGTTTTCCAAAAATAGGCCCCGGACACATCCGCGCCCAAAAATAAATGCCCGAAGGCCGGAGCGCCAAGTTCGTCCAGCGGAAAAAGGCCACAAAAACGGGTGGGCTATAGCCTTGGAGGGTGGGGCTGGACAACTTCGTCCGCCAGACTCGGAATGGCGCGACACTTTGCGAGCAGCCTCTGTGTGCCGAAAATAGGCCCCGGATACAGCCGCGCCCAAAAATAACTGCCCGAAGGTCAGGGCGCCAAGTTTGTCCAGCGGAAAAAGGCCACAAAAACGGGTGTGCTATAGCCTTGGGGGGTGGGGCTGGCCGACTTCGTCCGCCGCACTCGCAATGGCGCGAGACTTTGGGAGCGGCCTCCGTGTGCCAAAAATAGGCCCCGGACACATCCGCGCCCAAAAATAACTGCCCGAAGGCCGGAGCGCCAAGTTCGTCCAGCGGAAAAAGGCTACAAAAACGGGTGGGCTATAGCCTTGGGGGGTGGGGCTGGCCAACTTCGTCCGCCGGACTCGGAATGGCGCGAGACTTTGCGAGCGGCCTCCGTGTGCCAAAAATTGGCCACGGGCACAGCCGCGTCCAAAAATAACCACCCAAAGGCCGGGGCGCCAACTTCGCCGAGCGGAAAAAGGCCACAAAAACGGGTGGGCTATAGCCTTGGGGGGTGGGGCTGGCCAACTTCATCCGCCGGACTCGGAATGGCGCAAGACTTTGCGAGCGACCTCCGTGTGGCAAAAATAGGCCCCGGGCACTGCCGCGCCCAAAAATAATCGCCCGAAGGCCGGGGCGCCAAGTTCGTCCAGCGGAAAAAGGCCACAAAAACGGGTGGGCTATAGCCTTGGGGGGTGGGGCTGGCCAACTTCGTCAGCCGGACTCGGAATGGCGCGAGACTTTGCGAGCGGCCTCCTTGTGCCAAGAATAGGCCCCGGGCACAGACGCACCCAAAAATAACCACCCGAAGGCTGGGGCGCCAAGTTCGTCCAGCGGAAAAGGGCCACAAAAACGGGTGTGCTATAGCCTTGGGGGGTGGGGCTGGCCAACTTCGTCCGCCGGACTCGGAATGGCGCGAGACTTTGCGAGCAGCCTCCGTGTGCCAAAAATAGGCCCCTGGCACAGCCGCGCCCATAAATAACCGCCCGAAGGCTGGGGCGCCAAGTTCGTCCAGCGGAAAAAGGACACAAAAACGGGTGTGCTATAGCCTTGGGGGGTGGGGCTGGCCAACTTCGTCCGCCGGACTCGGAATGGCGCGAGACTTTGCGAGCAGCCTCCGTGTGACAAAAATAGGCCCCTGGCACAGCCGCGCCCAAAAATAACTGCCCGAAGGCCGGGGCGCCAAGTTCGTCCAGTGTAAAAAGGCAACAAAAACGGGTGGGCTATAGCCTTGGGGGGTGGGGCTGGACAACTTCGTCCGCCGGACTCGGAATGGTGCGACACTTTGCGAACGGCCTCCGTGTGCCAAAAATAGGCCCCGGGCACAGCCGCGCCCAAAAATAACCGCCCGAAGGCCGGGGCGCCAAGTTCGTCCAGCGGAAAAAGGCCACAAAAACGGGTGGGCGATAGCCTTGGGGGGTGGGGCTGGCCAACTTCGTCCGCCGGACTCGGAATGGATGGAGACTTTTTGAGCAGCCTCCGTGTGCCGAAAATAGGGCCCGGGCACAGCCGCGCCCAAAAATAACCGCCCGAAGGCCGGGGCGCCAAGTTCGTCCAGCGGAAAAGGGCCACAAAAACGGGTGTGCTATAGCCTTGGGGGGTGGGGCTGGCTAACTTCGTCCGCCGGACTCGGAATGGCACGAGACTTTGCGAGCGGCCTCCGTTTTCCAAAAATAGGCCCCTGGCACAGCCGCGCCCAAAAATAACCGCCCGAAGGCAGGGGCGCCAAGTTCGTCCAGTGTAAAAAGGCAACAAAAACGGGTGGGCTATAGCCTTGGGGGGTGGGGCTGGACAACTTCGTCCGCCGGACTCGGAATGGCGCGACACTTTGCGAGTGGCCTCCGTTTGCCAAAAATAGGCCCCGGGCACAGCCGCGCCCAAAAATAACCGCCCGAAGGCCGGGGCGCCAAGTTCGTCCAGTGGAAAAAGGCCACAAAAACGGGTGGGCTATAGCCTTGGGGGGTGGGGCTGGCGTACTTCGTCCGCCGGACTCGGAATGGCGCGAGACTTTGCGAGCGGCGTCCGTGTGCCAAAAATAGGGCCTGGGCACAGCCGCGCCCAAAAATAACCGCACGAAGGCCGGGGCGCCAAGTTCGTCCAGCGGAAAAAGGCCACAAAAACGGGTGGGCTATAGCCTTGGGAGGTGGGGCTGGCCAACTTCGTCCGCCGGACTCGGAATGGCGCGAGACTTTGCGAGCGGCCTCCGTGTGCCAAAAATAGCCCTCGGGCACAGCCGCACCCAAAAATAACTGCCCGAAGGCCGGGGCCCCAAGTTCGTCCAGCGGAAAAATGCCACAAAAACGGGTGGGCGATAGCCTTGGGGGGTGGGGCTGGCCAACTTCGTCCGCCGGACTCGGAATGGCGCGAGACTATGCGAGCGGCCTCCGTGTGCCAAAAATAGGCCCCGGGCACAGCCGCGCCCAAAAATAACCGCCCGAAGGCCGGGGCGCCAAGTTCGTCCAGCGGAAAAAGGCCACAAAAACGGGTGGGCGATAGCCTTGGGGGGTGGGGCTGGCCAACTTCGTCCGCCGGACTCGGAATGGAGGGAGACTTTTTGAGCAGCCTCCGTGTGCCGAAAATAGGGCCCGGGCACAGCCGCGCCCAAAAATAACCGCCCGAAGGCCGGGGCGCCAAGTTCGTCCAGCGGAAAAGGGCCACAAAAACGGGTGTGCTATAGCCTTGGGGGGTGGGGCTGGCTAACTTCGTCCGCCGGACTCGGAATGGCACGAGACTTTGCGAGCGGCCTCCGTTTACCAAAAATAGGCCCCGGGGACAGCCGCGCCCAAAAATAACCGCCCGAACGCCGGCGCGCCAACTTCGTCCAGCGGAAAAAGGCCACAAAAACGGGTGGGCTATAGCATTGGGGGGTGGGGCTGGCCAACTTCGTCCGCCGGACTCGGAATGGCGCGAGACTTTGCGAGTGGCCTCCGTGTGCCGAAAATAGGCCCCGGGCACAGCCGCGCCCAAAAATAACCGCCCGAAGGCCGGGGCGCCAAGTTCGTCCAGCAAAAAAATGCCACAAAAACGGGTGGGATATAGCCTTGGGGGGTGGGGCTGGCCGACTTCGTCCGCCGGACTCGGAATGGCGCGAGACTTTGCGATCGGCCTCCGTGTGCCGAAAATAGGCCCCAGGCACAGCCCCGCCAAAAAATAACGGCCCGAAGGCCGGGGCGCCAAGTTCGTCCAGCAAAAAAATGCCACAAAAACGGGTGGGCTATAGCCTTGGGGGGTGGGGCTGGCCAACTTCGTCCGCCGGACTCGGAATGGCGTGACACTTTACGAGCGGCCTCCGTGAACCCAAAATAGGCCCCGGGCACAGCCGTGCCAAAAATAACTGCCCGAATGCCGGGGCGCCAAGTTCGTCCAGCAAAAAAATGCCACAAAAACGGGTGGCCTATAGCCTTGAGGGGTGGGGCTGGCCAACTTTCGTCCGCCGGACTCGGAATGGCGTGACACTTTTCGAGCGGCCTCCGTGTGTCAAAAATAGGCCCCGGGGACAGCCGCGCCCAAAAATAACCACCCGAAGGCCGGCGCGCCAAGTTCGTCCAGAAAAAAAATGCCACAAAAACGGGTGGGCTATAGCCTTGGGGGGTGGGGCTGGCCAACTTCGTCCGCCGGACTCGGAATGGCGCGAGAATTTGCGAGCGGCCTCCGTGTGCCAAAAATAGGCCCTGGACACAGCCGCGCCCAAAAATAACAGCCCGAAGGCCGGGGCGCCAAGTTCCTCCAGCGGAAATAGGCCACAAAAACGGGTGAGCTATAGCCTTGGGGGGTGGGGCTGGCCGACTTCGTCCGCCGGACTCGGAATGGCGCGAGACTTTGCGATCGGCCTCCGTGTGCCGAAAATAGGCCCCGGGCACAGCCCCGCCAAAAAATAACGGCCCGAAGGCCGGGGCGCCAAGTTCGTCCAGCAAAAAAATGCCACAAAAACGGGTGGGCTATAGCCTTGGGGGGTGGGGCTGGCCAACTTAAATCCGCCCGGACTCGGAATGGCGTGACACTTTACGAGCGGCCTCCGTGAACCCAAAATAGGCCCCGGGCACAGCCGTGCCAAAAATAACTGCCCGAATGCCGGGGCGCCAAGTTCGTCCAGCAAAAAAATGCCACAAAAACGGGTGGCCTATAGCCTTGAGGGGTGGGGCTGGCCAACTTCGTCCGCCGGACTCTGAATGGCGCGAGACTTTGCGAGCGGCCTCCGTGTGTCAAAAATAGGCCCCGGGGACAGCCGCGCCCAAAAATAACCACCCGAAGGCCGGCGCGCCAAGTTCGTCCAGAAAAAAAATGCCACAAAAACGGGTGGGCTATAGCCTTGGGGGGTGGGGCTGGCCAACTTCGTCCGCCGGACTCGGAATGGCGCGAGAATTTGCGAGCGGCCTCCGTGTGCCAAAAATAGGCCCTGGACACAGCCGCGCCCAAAAATAACAGCCCGAAGGCCGGGGCGCCAAGTTCCTCCAGCGGAAATAGGCCACAAAAACGGGTGAGCTATAGCCTTGGGGGGTGGGGCTGGCCGACTTCGTCCGCCGGACTCGGAATGGCGCGAGACTTTGCGATCGGCCTCCGTGTGCCGAAAATAGGCCCCGGGCACAGCCCCGCCAAAAAATAACGGCCCGAAGGCCGGGGCGCCAAGTTCGTCCAGCAAAAAAATGCCACAAAAACGGGTGGGCTATAGCCTTGGGGGGTGGGGCTGGCCAACTTCGTCCGCCGGACTCGGAATGGCGTGACACTTTACGAGCGGCCTCCGTGAACCCAAAATAGGCCCCGGGCACAGCCGTGCCAAAAATAACTGCCCGAATGCCGGGGCGCCAAGTTCGTCCAGCAAAAAAATGCCACAAAAACGGGTGGCCTATAGCCTTGAGGGGTGGGGCTGGCCAACTTCGTCCGCCGGACTCTGAATGGCGCGAGACTTTGCGAGCGGCCTCCGTGTGTCAAAAATAGGCCCCGGGGACAGCCGCGCCCAAAAATAACCACCCGAAGGCCGGCGCGCCAAGTTCGTCCAGAAAAAAAATGCCACAAAAACGGGTGGGCTATAGCCTTGGGGGGTGGGGCTGGCCAACTTCGTCCGCCGGACTCGGAATGGCGCGAGAATTTGCGAGCGGCCTCCGTGTGTCAAAAATAGGCCCTGGACACAGCCGCGCCCAAAAATAACAGCCCGAAGGCCGGGGCGCCAAGTTCCTCCAGCGGAAATAGGCCACAAAAACGGGTGAGCTATAGCCTTGGGGGGTGGGGCTGGCCAACTTCGTCCGCCGGACTCGGAATGGCGCGAGACTTTGCGAGCAGTCTCCGTGTGCCAAAACTAGGCCCTGGCCACAGCCGCGCCGAAAATCAACCGCCCGAAGGCCGGGGCGCCAAGTTCGCCCCTGGAAATAGGCCACAAAAACGGGTGCGCCGGACTCGGAATGGCGCGAAACTTTACGAGCGGCCTCCGTGTGCCAAAAACAGGCCCCGGGAACAGCCGCGCCCAAAAATAACCGCCCGAAGGCCGGGGCGCCAAGTTCGTCCATCGGAAAAAGGCCACAAAAACGGGTGGGCTATAGCCTTGGGGGGTCGGGCTGGCCCACTTCGTCCGCCGGACTCGGAATGGCGCGAGATTTTGCGAGCTGCCTCCGTGTGCCGAAAATAGGCACCGGGCACAGCCGCGCCCAAAAATAACCACCCGAAGTCTGGGGCGCCAAGTTCGTCCAGCGGAAAAAAGCCACAAAAACGGGTGGGCTATAGCCTTGGGGGGTGGGGCCGGCCAACTTCGTCCGCCGGACTCGGAATGGCGCGAGACTTTGCGAGCGGCCTCCGTGTGACAAAAATAGGCCCCGGGCACAGTCGCGTCCAAAAATAACCGCCCGAAGGCCGGGGCGCCAAGTTCGTCCAGCAAAAAAATGCCACAAAAACGGGTGGGCTATAGCCTTGGGGGGTGGGGCTGGCCCACTTCGTCCGCCGGACTCGGAATGGCGCAAGACTTTACGAGCGGCCTCCGTGTACCAAAAATATGCCCCGGGCACAGCCGCGCCCAAAAATAACCGCCCGAAGGCCAGGGCGCCAAGTTCTTCCAGCGGAAAAAGGCCACAAAAACGGGTGGGCTATAGCCTTGGGGGGTGAGGCTCGCCAACTTCGTCCGCCGGACTCGGAATGGAGCGAGACATTGCGAGTAGCCTCCGTGTGCTGAAAATAGGCCCCGGGCACAGCCGCGCCCAAAAATAACCGCCCGAAGGCCGGGACGCCAAGTTCGTCCAGCAAAAAAATGCCACAAAAACGGGTGGGGTATAGCCTTGGGGGGTGGGGCTGGCCAACTTCGTCCGTCGGACTCAGAATGGAGCGAGACTTTGCGAGCAGCCTCCGTGTGCCGAAAATAGACCCCGGGGACAGCCGCGCCCAAAAATAACCGCCCGAAGGCCGGCGCGCCAAGTTCGTCCAGCAAAAAAATGCCACAAAAACGGGTGGCTATAGCCTTGGGGGGTGGGGCTGGCCAACTTCATCCGCCGGACTCGGAATGGCGCGAGAATTTGCGAGCGGCCTCCGTGTGCTAAAAATAGGCCCCGGGCACAGCCGCGCTAAAAAATAACCGCCCGAAGGCCGGGGCGCCAAGTTCGTCCAGTAAAAAAATGCCACAAAAACGGGTGGGCTATAGCCTTGGGGGGTGGGGCTGGCCAACTTCGTCCGCCGGACTCGGAATGGCGCAAGACTTTACGAGCGGCCTCCGTGTACCAAAAATAGGCCCCGGGCACAGCCGCGCCCAAAAATAACCGCCCGAAGGCCAGGGCGCCAAGTTCGTCCAGCGGAAAAAGGCCACAAAAATGGGTGGGCTATAGCCTTGGGGGGTGTGGTTCGCCAACTTCGTCCGCCGGACTCGGAATGGCGCGAGACTTTGCGAGCAGTCTCCGTGTGCCAAAAATAGGCCCCGGGCACAGCCGCACCCAAAAATAACCGCTCGAAGGCCTGGGCGCCAAGTTCGTCCAGAGGAAATTGGCCACAAAAATGGGTGAGCTATAGCCTTGGGGGGTGGGGCTGGCCCACTTCGTCCGCGGGACTCGGAATGGCGCGAAACTTTACGAGCGGCCTCCGTGTGCAAAAAACAGGCCCCGGACACAGCCGCGCCCAAAAATAACCGCCCGAAGGCCGGGGCGCCAAGTTCATCCATCGGAAAAAGGCCACAAAAACGGGTGGGCTATAGCCTTGGGGGGTGGGGCTGGCCAACTTCGTCCGCCGGACTAGGAATGGCGCGAGATTTTGTGAGCAGCCTCTGTGTGCCGAAAATAGGCCCCGGGGACAGCCGCGCCCAAAAATAACTGCCCGAAGGCCTGGGCGCCAAGTTCGTCCAGCGGAAAAAGGCCACAAAAACGGGTGGGCTATAGCCTTGGGGGGTGGGGCTGGCCAACTTCGTCCGCCGGACTCTGAATGGCGCGAGACTTTGCGAGCGGCCTCCGTGTGTCAAAAATAGGCCCCGGGGACAGCCGCGCCCAAAAATAACCACCCGAAGGCCGGCGCGCCAAGTTCGTCCAGAAAAAAAATGCCACAAAAACGGGTGGGCTATAGCCTTGGGGGGTGGGGCTGGCCAACTTCGTCCGCCGGACTCGGAATGGCGCGAGAATTTGCGAGCGGCCTCCGTGTGCCAAAAATAGGCCCTGGACACAGCCGCGCCCAAAAATAACAGCCCGAAGGCCGGGGCGCCAAGTTCCTCCAGCGGAAATAGGCCACAAAAACGGGTGAGCTATAGCCTTGGGGGGTGGGGCTGGCCGACTTCGTCCGCCGGACTCGGAATGGCGCGAGACTTTGCGAGTGGCCTCCGTGTGCCAAAAATAGGCCCCGGACACAGCCGCGCCCAAAAATAACTGCCCGAAGGCCGGGGCTCCAAGTTCGTCCAGCGGAAAAAGGCCACAAAAACGGGTGGGCTATAGCCTTGGGGGGTGGGGCTGGCCAACTTCGTCCGCCGGACTCTGAATGGCGCGAGACTTTGCGAGCGGCCTCCGTGTGTCGAAAATAGACCCCGGGGACAGCCGCGCCCAAAAATAACCACCCGAAGGCCGGCGCGCCAAGTTCGTCCAGAAAAAAAATGCCACAAAAACGGGTGGGCTATAGCCTTGCGGGGTGGGGCTGGCCAACTTCGTCCGCCGGACTCGGAATGGCGCGAGAATTTGCGAGCGGCCTCCGTGTGCCAAAAATAGGCCCCGGACACAGCCGCGCCCAAAAATAACGGCCCGAAGGCCGGGGCGCCAAGTTCCTCCAAAGGAAATAGGCCACAAAAACGGGTGAGCTATAGCCTTGGGGGGTGGGGCTGGCCAACTTCGTCCGCCGGACTCGGAATGGCGCGAGACTTTGCGAGCAGTCTCCGTGTGCCAAAACTAGGCCCTGGCCACAGCCGCGCCGAAAATCAACCGCCCGAAGGCCGGGGCGCCAAGTTCGTCCTGCGGAAATAGGCCACAAAAACGGGTGCGCCGGACTCGGAATGGCGCGAAACTTTACGAGCGGCCTCCGTGTGCCAAAAACAGGCCCCGGGAACAGCCGCGCCCAAAAATAACCACCCGAAGGCCGGGGCGCCAAGTTCGTCCATCGGAAAAAGGCCACAAAAACGGGTGGGCTATAGCCTTGGGGGGTCGGGCTGGCCCACTTCGTCCGCCGGACTCGGAATGGCGCGAGATTTTGCGAGCTGCCTCCGTGTGCCGAAAATAGGCACCGGGCACAGCCGCGCCCAAAAATAACCACCCGAAGTCTGGGGCGCCAAGTTCGTCCAGCGGAAAAAAGCCACAAAAACGGGTGGGCTATAGCCTTGGGGGGTGGGGCCGGCCAACTTCGTCCGCCGACTCGGAATGGCGCGAGACTTTGCGAGCGGCCTCCGTGTGACAAAAATAGGCCCCGGGCACAGTCGCGTCCAAAAATAACCGCCCGAAGGCCGGGGCGCCAAGTTCGTCCAGCAAAAAAATGCCACAAAAACGGGTGGGCTATAGCCTTGGGGGGTGGGGCTGGCCCACTTCGTCCGCCGGACTCGGAATGGCGCAAGACTTTACGAGCGGCCTCCGTGTACCAAAAATATGCCCCGGGCACAGCCGCGCCCAAAAATAACCGCCCGAAGGCCAGGGCGCCAAGTTCTTCCAGCGGAAAAAGGCCACAAAACGGGTGGGCTATAGCCTTGGGGGTGTGGCTGGCCAAGTTCGACGGCCGGACTCGGAATGGAGCGAGACATTGCGAGTAGCCTCCGTGTGCTGAAAATAGGCCCGGGCACAGCCGCGCCAAAAATAACCGCCCAAGGCCGGGACGCCAAGTTCGTCCAGCAAAAAAATGCCACAAAAACGGGTGGGGTATAGCCTTGGGGGGTGGGGCTGGCCAACTTCGTCCGTCGGACTCAGAATGGAGCGAGACTTTGCGAGCAGCCTCCGTGTGCCGAAAATAGGCCCCGGGGACAGCCGCGCCCAAAAATAACCGCCCGAAGGCCGGCGCGCCAAGTTCGTCCAGCAAAAAAATGCCACAAAAACGGGTGGCTATAGCCTTGGGGGGTGGGGCTGGCCAACTTCATCCGCCGGACTCGGAATGGCGCGAGAATTTGCGAGCGGCCTCCGTGTGCTAAAAATAGGCCCCGGGCACAGCCGCGCTAAAAAATAACCGCCCGAAGGCCGGGGCGCCAAGTTCGTCCAGTAAAAAAATGCCACAAAAACGGGTGGGCTATAGCCTTGGGGGGTGGGGCTGGCCAACTTCGTCCGCCGGACTCGGAATGGCGCAAGACTTTACGAGCGGCCTCCGTGTACCAAAAATAGGCCCCGGGCACAGCCGCGCCCAAAAATAACCGCCCGAAGGCCAGGGCGCCAAGTTCGTCCAGCGGAAAAAGGCCACAAAAACGGGTGGGCTATAGCCTTGGGGGGTGTGGTTCGCCAACTTCGTCCGCCGGACTCGGAATGGCGCGAGACTTTGCGAGCAGTCTCCGTGTACCAAAAATAGGCCCCGGGCACAGCCGCACCCAAAAATAACCGCCCGAAGGCCTGGGCGCCAAGTTCGTCCAGAGGAAATTGGCCACAAAAATGGGTGAGCTATAGCCTTGGGGGGTGGGGCTGGCCCACTTCGTCCGCGGGACTCGGAATGGCGCGAAACTTTACGAGCAGCCTCCGTGTGCAAAAAACAGGCCCCGGGCACAGCCGCGCCCAAAAATAACCGCCCGAAGGCCGGGGCGCCAAGTTCATCCATCGGAAAAAGGCCACAAAAACGGGTGGGCTATAGCCTTGGGGGGTGGGGCTGGCCAACTTCGTCCGCCGGACTCGGAATGGCGCGAGATTTTGTGAGCAGCCTCTGTGTGCCGAAAATAGGCCCCGGGGACAGCCGCGCCCAAAAATAACTGCCCGAAGGCCTGGGCGCCAAGTTCGTCCAGCGGAAAAAGGCCACAAAAACGGGTGGGCTATAGCCTTGGGGGGTGGGGCTGGCCAACTTCGTCCGCCGGACTCGGAATGGCGCGAAACTTTACGAGCGGCCTCCGTGTGTAAAAAACAGGCCCCGGGCACAGCCGCGCCCAAAAATAACCGCCCGAAGGCCGGGGCGCCAAGTTCATCCATCGGAAAAAGGCCACAAAAACGGGTGGGCTATAGCCTTGGGGGGTGGGGCTGGCCAACTTCGTCCGCCGGACTCGGAATGGCGCGAGATTTTGCGAGCAGCCTCCGTGTGCCGAAAATAGGCCCCGGGGACAGCCGCGCCCAAAAATAACTGCCCGAAGGCCTGGGCGCCAAGTTCGTCCAGCGGAAAAAGGCCACAAAAACGGGTGGGCTATAGCCTTGGGGGGTGGGGCTGGCCAACTTCGTCCGCCGGACTCGGAATGGCGCGAGACTTTGCGAGCGGCCTCCGTGTGCCGAAAATAGGCCCCGGGCACAGTCGCGCCCAAAAATAACCGCCCGAAGGCCGGGGCGCGAAGTTCGTCCAGCAAAAAAATGCCACAAAAACGGGTGGGCTATAGCCTTGGGGGGTGGGGCTGGCCAACTTCGTCCGCCGGACTCGGAAAGGTGCAAGACTTTACGAGCGGCCTCCGTGTACCAAAAATAGGCCTCGGGCACAGCCACGCCCAAAAATAACCGCCCGAAGGCCAGGGCGCCAAGTTCGTCCAGCGGAAAAAGGCCACAAAAACGGGTGGGCTATAGCCTTGGGGGGTGTGGCTCGCCAACTTCGTCCGCCGGACTCGGAATGGCGCGAGACTTTGCGAGCAGTCTCCGTGTGCCAAAAATAGGCCCCGGGCACAGCCGCGCCCAAAAATAACCGCCCGAAGGCCGGGGCGCCAAGTTCGTCCAGAGGAAATAGGCCACAAAAACGGGTGGGCTATAGCCTTGGGGGGTGGGGCTGGCCAACTTCGTCCGCCGGACTCGGAATGGCGGAAAACTTTACGAGCGGCCTCCGTGTACCAAAAATAGGCCCCGGGCACAGCCGCGCCCAAAAATAACCGCCCGAAGGCCAGGGCGCCAAGTTCGTCCAGCGGAAAAAGGCCACAAAAACGGGTGGGCTATAGCCTTGGGGGGTGTGGCTCGCCAACTTCGTCCGCCGGACTCGGAATGGCGCAAGACTTTGCGAGCAGTCTCCGTGTGCCAAAAATAGGCCCCGGTCACAGCCGCGCCCAAAAATAACCGCCCGAAGGCCGGGGCGCCAAGTTCGTCCAGAGGAAAAAGGCCACAAAAACGGGTGGGCTATAGCCTTGGGGGGTGTGGCTCGCCAACTTCGTCCGCCGGACTCAGAATGGCGCGAGACTTTGCGAGCAGTCTCCGTGTGCCAAAAATAGGCCCCGGGCACAGCCGCGCCAAAAAATAACCGCTCGAAGGCCGGGGCGCCAAGTTCGTCCAGAGGAAATAGGCCACAAAAACGGGTGAGCTATAGCCTTGGGGGGTGTGGCTCGCCAACTTCGTCCGCCGGACTCGGAATGGCGCGAGACTTTGCGAGCAGTCTCCGTGTGCCAAAAATAGGCCCCGGGCACAGCCGCGCCCAAAAATAACCGCCCGAAGGCCGGGGCGCCAAGTTCGTCCAGAGGAAATAGGCCACAAAAACGGGTGAGCTATAGCCTTGGGGGGTGGGGCTGGCCAACTTCGTCCGCCGGACTCGGAATGGCGGAAAACTTTACGAGCGGCCTCCGTGTACCAAAAATAGGCCCCGGGCACAGCCGCGCCCAAAAATAACCGCCCGAAGGCCAGGGCGCCAAGTTCGTCCAGCGGAAAAAGGCCACAAAAACGGGTGGGCTATAGCCTTGGGGGGTGTGGCTCGCCAACTTCGTCCGCCGGACTCGGAATGGCGCAAGACTTTGCGAGCAGTCTCCGTGTGCCAAAAATAGGCCCCGGTCACAGCCGCGCCCAAAATTAACCGCCCGAAGGCCGGGGCGCCAAGTTCGTCCAGAGGAAAAAGGCCACAAAAACGGGTGGGCTATAGCCTTGGGGGGTGTGGCTCGCCAACTTCGTCCGCCGGACTCAGAATGGCGCGAGACTTTGCGAGCAGTCTCCGTGTGCCAAAAATAGGCCCCGGGCACAGCCGCGCCCAAAAATAACCGCTCGAAGGCCGGGGCGCCAAGTTCGTCCAGAGGAAATAGGCCACAAAAACGGGTGAGCTATAGCCTTGTGGGGTGGGGCTGGCCAACTTCGTCCGCCGGACTCGGAATGGCGCGAAACTTTACGAGCGGCCTCCGTGTGCCAAAAACAGGCCCCGGGAACAGCCGCGCCCAAAAATAACCGCCCGAAGGCCGGGGCGCCAAGTTCGTCCATCGGGAAAAGGCCACAAAAACGGGTGGGCTATAGCCTTGGGGGGTGGGGCTCGCCCACTTCGTCCGCCGGACTCGGAATGCCGCGAGATTTTGGGAGCTACCTCCGTGTGCCAAAAATAGGCCCCGGGGACAGCCGCGCCCAAAAATAACTGCCCGAAGGCCGGGGCGCCAAGTTCGTCCAGCGGAAAAAGGCCACAAAAACGGGTGGGCTATAGCCATGGGGCGTGGGGCTGGCCCACTTCGTCCGCCGGACTCGAAATGGAGCGAGACTTTGCGAGTAGCCTCCGTGTGCCGAAAATAGGCCCCGGGGACTGCCGCGCCCAAAAATAACCGCCCGAAGGCCGGCGCGCCAAGTTCGTCCAGCAAAAAAATGCCACAAAAACGGGTGGTTATAGCCTTGGGGGGTGGGGCTGGCCAACTTCGTCCGCCGGACTCGGAATGGCGCGAGACTTTGCGAGCATTCTCCGTCTGCCAAAAATAGGCCCCGGGCACAGCCGCGCCCAAAAATAACCGCCCGAAGGCCGGGGCGCCAAGTTCATCCATCGGAAAAAGGCCACAAAAACGGGTGGGCTATAGCCTTGGGGGGTGGGGCTGGCCAACTTCGTCCGCCGGACTCGGAATGGCGCGAGATTTTGCGAGCAGCCTCCGTGTGCCGAAAATAGGCCCCGGGGACAGCCGCGCCCAAAAATAACTGCCCGAAGGCCTGGGCGCCAAGTTCGTCCAGCGGAAAAAGGCCACAAAAACGGGTGGGCTATAGCCTTGGGGGGTGGGGCTGGCCAACTTCGTCCGCCGGACTCGGAATGGCGCGAGACTTTGCGAGCGGCCTCCGTGTGCCGAAAATAGGCCCCAGGCACAGTCGCGCCCAAAAATAACCGCCCGAAGGCCGGGGCGCGAAGTTCGTCCAGCAAAAAAATGCCACAAAAACGGGTGGGCTATAGCCTTGGGGTGTGGGGCTGGCCAACTTCGTCCGCCGGACTCGGAAAGGCGCAAGACTTTACGAGCGGCCTCCGTGTACCAAAAATAGGCCTCGGGCACAGCCACGCCCAAAAATAACCGCCCGAAGGCCAGGGCGCCAAGTTCGTCCATCGGAAAAAGGCCACAAAAACGGGTGGGCTATAGCCTTGGGGGGTGGGGCTGGCCAACTTCGTCCGCCGGACCCGGAATTGTGCGAGATTTTGCGAGCTGCCTCCGTGTGCCGAAAATAGGCCCCGGGAACAGCCGCGCCCAAAAATAACCACCCGAAGGCCGGGGCGCAAAGTTCGTCCAGCGGAAAAAAGCCACAAAAATGGGTGGGCTATAGCCTTGGGGGGTGGGGCCGGCCCACTTCGTCCGCCGGACTCGGAATGGCGCGAGACTTTGCGAGCGGCCTCCGTGTGCCAAAAATAGGCCCCGGGCACAGCCGCGTCCAAAAATAACTGCCCGAAGGCCGGGGCGCCAAGTTCGTCCAGCGGAAAAAGGCCACAAAAACGGGTGGGCTATAGCCTTGGGGGGTGGGGCTGGCCAACTTCGTCCGCCGGACTCGAAATGGAGCGAGACTTTGCGAGTAGCCTCCGTGTGCTGAAATAGGCCCCGGGCACAGCCACGCCCAAAAATAACCGCCCGAAGGCCGGGGCGCGAATTTCGTCCAGCAAAAAAATGCCACAAAAACGGGTGGGCTATAGCCTTGGGGGGTGGGGCTGGCCAAGTTCGTCCGCCGGACTCGAAATGGAACGAGACTTTGCGAGCAGCCTCCGTGTGCCGAAAATAGGCCCCGGGCACAGCCGCGCCCAAAAATAAGAGCCCGAAGGCCGGCGCGCCAAGTTCGTCCAGCAAAAAAATGCCACAAAAACGGGTGGGCTATAGCCTTGGGGGGTGGGGCTGGCCAACTTCGTTCGCCGGACTCGGAATGGCGTGAGACTTTGCGAGCAGCCTCCGTGTGCCAAAAATAGGCCCCGGACACAGCCGCTCCCAAAAATAACGGCCCGAAGGCCAGGGCGCCAAGTTCGTCCAGCGGAAAAAGGCCACAAAAACGGGTGGGCTATAGCCTTGGGGGGTGGGGCTGGCTGACTTCGTCCGCCAGACTCGAAATGGAACGAGACTTTGCGAGCAGCCTCCGTGTGCCGAAAATAGGCCCCGGGCACAGCCGCGCCCAAAAATAACAGCCCGAAGGCCGGCGCGCGAAGTTCGTCCAGCAAAAAAATGCCACAAAAACGGGTGGGCTATAGCCTTGGGGGGTGGGGCTGGCCAATTTCGTCCGCCGGACTCGGAATGGCGCAAGACTTTACGAGCAACCTCCGTGTACCAAAAATAGGCCCCGGGCACAGCCGCGCCCAAAAATAACCGCCCGAAGGCCGGGGTGCCAAGTTCGTCCAGAGGAAATAGGCCACAAAAACGGGTGAGCTATAGCCTTGGGGGGTGGGGTTGACCAACTTCGTCCGCCGGACTCGGAATGGCGCGAAACTTTACGAGCGGCCTCCGTGTGCCGAAAATAGGCCCCGGGGACAGCCGCGCCCAAAAATAACTTCCCGAAGGCCTGGGCGCCAAGTTCGTCCATCGGAAAAAGGCCACAAAAACGGGTGGGCTATAGCCTTGGGGGTGGGGCTGGCCAACTTCGTCCGCCGGACTCCGAATGGCGCGAGATTTTGTGAGCAGCCTCCGTGTGCCGAAAATAGGCCCCGGGGACAGCCGCGCCCAATAATAACTGCCCGAAGGCCTGGGCGCCAAGTTCGTCCAGCGGAAAAAGGCCACAAAAACGGGTGGGCTATAGCCTTGGGGGGTGGGGCTGGCCAACTTCGTCCGCCGGACTCGGAATGGCGCGAGACTTAGCGAGCGGCCTCCGTGTGCCGAAAATAGGCCCCGGGCACAGTTGCGCCCAAAAATAACCTCCCGAAGGCCGGGGCGCGAAGTTCGTCCAGCAAAAAAATGCTACAAAAACGGGTGGGCTATAGCCTTGGGGGGTGGGGCTGGCCAACTTCGTCCGCCGCACTCGGAATGGCGCAAGACTTTACGAGCGGCCTCCGTGTACCAAAAATAGGCCCCGGGCACAGCCGCGCCCAAAAATAACCGCCCGAAGGCCAGGGCGCCAAGTTCGTCCAGCGGAAAAAGGCCACAAAAACGGGTGGGCTATAGCCTTGGGGGGTGCGGCTCGCCAACTTCGTCCGCCGGACTCGGAATGGCGCGAGACTTTGCGAGCAGTCTCCGTGTGCCAAAAATAGGCCCCGGGCACAGCCGCGCCCAAAAATAACCGCCCGAAGGGTGGGGTGCCAAGTTCGTCCAGCAAAAAAATGCCACAAAAACGGGTGGGCTATCGCCTTGGGGGGTGGGGCTGGCCAACTTTGTCCGCCGGACTCGGAATGGAGCGAGACTTTGCGAGCAGCTTCCGTGTGCTGAAAATAGGCCCCGGGGACAGCCGCGCCCAAAAATAACCGCCAGAAGGCCGGCGCGCCAAGTTCGTCCAGCAAAAAAATGCCACAAAAACGGGTAGCTATAGCCTTGGGGGGTGGGGCTGGCCAACTTCGTCCGCCGGACTCGGAATAGGGCGAGAATTTGCGAGCGGCCTCCATGTGCCAAAAATAGGCCCCGCCCACAGCCGCGCCCAAAAATAACCGCCCGAAGGCCGGGGCGCCCAGTTCGTCCAGCGGAAAAAGGCCACAAAAACGGGTGGGCTATAGCCTTGGGGGGTGGGGCTGGCCAACTTCGTCCGCCGGACTCGGAATGGCGCGAGATTTTGCGAGCTGCCTCCGTGTGCCGAAAATAGGCCCCGGGGACAGCCGCGCCCAAAAATAACTGCCCGAAGGCCGGGGCGCCAAGTTCGTCCAGCGGAAATAGGCCACAAAAATGGGTGAGCTATAGCCTTGGGGGGTGGGGCTGGCCGACTTCGTCCTCCTGACTCGGAATGGCGCGAGACTATGTGAGCAGTCTCCGTGTGCCGAAAATAGGCCCCGGGCACAGCCGCGCCCAAAAATAACTGCCCGAAGGCCAGCGCGCCAAGTTCGTCCAGCAAAAAAATGCCACAAAAACGGGTGGGCTATAGCCTTGGGGGGTGGGGCTGGCCAACTTCGTCGCGCGGACTCGGGCTGGAGCGAGACTTTGCGAGCAGCCTCCGTGTGCCGAAAATAGGCCCTGGCCACAGCCGCGCCCAAAAATAACAGCCCGAAGGCCGGGGCGCCAAGTTCGTCCATCGCAAAAATGCCACAAAAACGGGTGGGCTATAGCGTTGGGGGGTGGGGCTGGCCAACTTCGTCGCGGACTCGGAATGGCGCGAGACTTTGCGAGCGCCCTCCTGGTGCCAGAGAGAGGCCCCGGGCACAGCCGCGCCCAGATGTAACCGCCCGAAGGCCAGGGCGCCAAGTTCGTCCATCGGAAAAAGGCCACAAAAACGGGTGGGCTATAGCCTTGGGGGTGGGGCTGGCCAACTCGTCGCTCGGACTCGGAATGGCGCGAGATTTTGTGAGCAGCCTCCGTGTGCCGAAAATAAGCCCCGGGGACAGCCGCGCCCAAAAATAACTGCCCGAAGGCCTGGGCGCCAAGTTCGTCCATCGGAAAAAGGCCACAAAAACGGGTGGGCTATAGCCTTGGGGGGTGGGGCTGGCCAACTTCGTCCGCCGGACTCAGAATGGCGCGAGATTTTGTGAGCAGCCTCCGTGTACCGAAAATAGGCCCCGGGGACAGCCGCGCCCAAAAATAACTGCCCGAAGGCCTGGGCGCCAAGTTCGTCCAGCGGAAAAAGGCCACAAAAACGGGTGGGCTATAGCCTTGGGGGGTGTGGCTGGCCAACTTCGTCCGCCGGACTCGGAATGGCGCGAGACTTAGCGAGTGGCCTCCGTGTGCCGAAAATAGGCCCCGGGCACAGTCGTGCACAAAAATAACAGCCCGAAGGCCGGGGCGCGAAGTTCGTCCAGCAAAAAAATGCTACAAAAACGGGTGGGCTATAGCCTTGGGGGGTGGGGCTGGCCAACTTCGTCCGCCGGACTCGGAATGGCGCAAGACTTTACGAGCGGCCTCCGTGTACCAAAAATAGGCCCCGGGCACAGCCGCGCCCAAAAATAACCGCCCGAAGGCCAGGGCGCCAAGTTCGTCCAGCGGAAAAAGGCTACAAAAACGGGTGGGCTATAGCCTTGGGGGCTGGGGCTGGCCAACTTCGTCCGCCGGACTCGGAATGGCGCGAAACTTTACGAGCGACCTCCGTGTGCCAAAAACAGGCCCCTGGAACAGCCGCGCCCAAAAATAACCGCCCGAAGGCCGGGGCGCCAAGTTCGTCCAGCGGAAAAATGCCACAAAAACGGGTGGGCTATAGCCTTGGGGGGTGGGGCTGGCCAACTTTGTCCGCCGGACTCGGAATGGAGCGAGACTTTGCGAGCAGCCTCCGTGTGCCGAAAATAGGCCCCGGGGACAGCCGCGCCCAAAAATAACCGCCCGAAGGCCGGCGCGCCAAGTTCGTCCAGCAAAAAAATGCCACAAAAACGGGTAGCTATAGCCTTGGGGGGTGGGGCTGGCCAACTTCGTCCGCCGGACTCGGAATGGCACGAGTATTTGCGAGCGGCCTCCGTGTGCCAAAAATAGGCCCCGGGCACAGCCGCGCCCAAAAATAACGGCCCGAAGGCCGGGGCGCCCAGTTCGTCCAGCGGAAAAAGGCCACAAAAACGGGTGGGCTATAGCCTTGGGGGGTGGGGCCGGCCGACTTTGTCCGCCGGACTCGGAATGGCGCAAGACTTTGCGAGCAGTCTCCGTGTGCCAAAAATAGGCCCCGGGCACAGCCGCGCCCAAAAATAACCGCCCGAAAGCCGGGGCGCCAAGTTCGTCCAGCGGAAAAAGGCCACAAAAACGGGTGGGTTATAGCCTTGGGGGGTGGGGCTCGCCAACTTCGTCCGCCGGACTCGGAATGGCGCGAGACTTTGCGAGCAGTCTCCGTGTGCCAAAAATAGGCCCCGGGCACAGCCGCGCCCAAAAATAACCGCCCGAAGGCCGGGGCGCCAAGTTCGTCCAGAGGAAATAGGCCACAAAAACGGGTGAGCTATAGCCTTGGGGGGTGGGGCTGGCCAACTTCGTCCGCCGGACTCGGAATGGCGCGAAACTTTACGAGCGGCCTCCGTGTGCCAAAAACAGGCCCCGGGGACAGCCGCGCCCAAAAATAACTGCACGAAGGCCGGGACGCCTAGTTCGTCCATCGGAAAAAGGCCACAAAAACGGGTGGGCTATAGCCTTGGGGGGTGGGGCTTGCCAACTTCGTCCGCCGGACTCGGAATGGCGCGAGATTTTGCGAGCAGCCTCCGTCTGCCGAAAATAGGCCCGGGGGACAGCCGCGCCCAAAAATAACCGCCCGAAGGCCGGGCGCGAAGTTCGTCCAGCAAAAAAATGCCACAAAAACGGGTGGGCTATAGCCTTGGGGGGTGGGGCTGGCCAACTTCGTCCGCCGGACTCGGAATGGCGCAAGACTTTACGAGCGGCCTCCGTGTACCAAAAATAGGCCCCGGGCACAGCCGCGCCCAAAAATAACCGCCCGAAGGCCAGGGCGCCAAGTTCGTCCAGCGGAAAAAGGCCACAAAAACGGGTGGGCTATAGCCTTGGGGGCTGGGGCTCGCCAACTTCGTCCGCCGGACTCGGAATGGCGCGAGACTTTGCGAGCAGTCTCCGTGTGCCAAAAATAGGCCCCGGGCACAGCCGCGCCCAAAAATAACAGCCCGAAGGCCGGGGCGCCAAGTTCGTCCAGAGGAAATAGGCCACAAAAACGGGTGAGCTATAGCCTTGGGGGGTGGGGCTGGCCAACTTCGTCCGCCGGACTCGGAATGGCGCGAAACTTTACGAGCGGCCTCGGTGTGCCAAAAACAGGCCCCTGGAACAGCCGCGCCCAAAAATAACCGCCCGAAGGCCAGGGCGCCAAGTTCGTCCATCAGAAAAAGGCCACAAAAACGGGTGGGCTATAGCCTTGGGGGGTGGGGCTGGCCAACTTCGTCCGCTGGACTCGGAATGGCGCGAGATTTTGCGAGCTGCCTCCGTGTGCCGAAAATAGGCCCCGGGGACAGCCGCGCCGAAAAATAACTGCCCGAAGGCCTGGGCGCCAAGTTCGTCAAGCGGAAAAAGGCCACAAAAACGGGTGGGCTATAGCCTTGGGGCGTGGGGCTGGCCCACTTCGTCCGCCGGACTCGAAATGGAGCGAGACTTTGCGAGTAGCCTCCGTGTGCCGAAAATAGGCCCCGGGCACAGCCACGCCCAAAAATAACCGCCCAAGGCGGCGCGCCAAGTTCGTCCAACAAAAAATGCCACAAAACGGGTGGCTATAGCCTTGGGAGTGGGGCTGGCCAACTCGTCCGCCGGACTCGGAATGGCGCGAGAATTTACGAGCGGCCTCCGTGTGCCAAAAATAGGCCCCGGGCACAGCCGCGCCCAAAAATAACCTCCCGAAGGCCGGGGCGCCCAGTTCGTCCAACGGAAAAAGGCCACAAAAACGGGTGGGCTATAGCCTTGCGGGGTGGGGCTGGCCAACTTTGTCCGCCGGACTCGGAATGGCGCTAGACTTTGCGAGCAGACTCCGTGTGCCAAAAATAGTCCCCGGGAACAGCCGCGCCCAAAAATAACCGCCCGAAGGCCGGGGCGCCAAGTTCGTCCAGCGGAAATAGGCCACAAAAACGGGTGAGCTATAGCCTTGGGGGGTGGGGCTGGCCAACTTCGTCCGCCGGACTCGGAATGGCGCGAGACTTTTTGAGCGGCCTCCGTGTTCCAAAAACAGGCCCCGGGCACAGCCGCGCCCAAAAATAACCGCCCGAAGGCCGGGGCGCCAAGTTCGTCCAGCGGAAAAAGGCCACAAAAACGGGTTGGCTATAGCCTTGGGGGGTGGGGCTGGCCAACTTCGTCCGCCGGACTCGGAATGGTGCGAGACTTTGCCAGCGGCCTCCGTGTTCCAAAATAGGCCCGGGCACAGCCGCACCCAAAAATAACTGCCCGAAGGCCGGGGCGCCAAGTTCGTCCAGCGGAAAAAGGCCACAAAATCAGGTGGGCTATAGCCAAGGGGAGTGGGGCTGGCCAACTTCGTCCGCCGGACTTGAAATGGATCGAGACTTTCCGAGAGCCTCCGTGCGCCGAAAATAGGCCCCGGCCACAGCCGCGCCCAAAAATAACCGCCCGAAGGCCGGGGCGCCAAGTTCGTCCAGCGGAAATAGGCCACAAAAATGGGTGAGCTATAGCCTTGGGGGGTGGGGCTGGCCAACTTCGTCCGCCGGACTCGGAATGGCGCGATACTTTACGAGCGGCCTCCGTGCTCTAAAAACAGGCCCCGGGCACAACCGCGCCCAAAAATAACCGCCCGAAGGCCGGGGCGCCAAGTTCGTCCAGCGGAAAAAGGCCACAAAAACGGGTGGGCTATAGCCTTGGGGGGTGGGGCTGGCCAACTTCGTCCGCCGGACTCGGAATGGTGCGAGACTTTGCGAGCGGCCTCCGTGTGCCAAAAATAGGCCCCGGGCACAGCCGTGCCCAAAAATAACCGCCCGAAGGTCGGGGCACCAAGTTCGTCCAGCGGAAAAAGGCCACAAAAACGGGTGGGCTATAGCCTTGAGTGGTGGGGCAGGCCCACTTCGTGTGCCGGACTCGGAATGGTGCGAGACTGTGCGAGCGGCCTCCGTGTGCCAAAAATAGGCCCCGGGCACAGCCGCGCCCAAAAATAACCGCCCGAAGGCCGGGGCGCCAAGTTCGTCCAGCGGAAAATGGCCACAAAAACGGGTAGGCTATAGCCTTGGGGGGTGGGGCTGGCCAACTTCGTCCGCCGGACTCGGAATGGCGCGAGACTTTGCGAGCGGCCTCGGTGTGCCAAAAATAGGCCCCGGACACAGCCGCGCCCAAAAATAACCGCC
This sequence comes from Citrus sp. QX-2021, assembly GCA_030444885.1. Lineage (NCBI taxonomy): Eukaryota > Viridiplantae > Streptophyta > Magnoliopsida > Sapindales > Rutaceae > Citrus > Citrus sp. QX-2021. The sequence continues at coordinate 16,545 of JAUJEF010000552.1, read as the reverse complement.
CGAAGGCCGGGGCGCCAAGTTCATCCAGCGGAAAAAGGCCACAAAAACAGGTGGGCTATAGCCTTGGGGGGTGGGGCTGGCCAACTTTGTCCGCCGGACTCGGAATGGCGCGAGACTTTACGAGCGGCCTCGGTGTGCCAAAAATAGTCCCCGGACACAGCCGCGCCCAAAAATAACCGCCCGAAGGCCGGGGAACCATGTTCGTCCAGCGGAAAAAGGCCACAAAAACGGGTGGGCTATAGGCTTGGGGGGTGGGGTCGGCCGACTTCGTCCGCCGGACTCGGAATGGCGCGAGACTTTGCGAGCGGCCTCCACGTGCGAAAAATAGGCCCCGGACACAGCCGCGCCCAAAAATAACCGCCCGAAGGCCGGGGCGCCAAGTTCGTCCAGCGGAAAAAGGCCACAAAAACGGGTGGGCTATAGCGTTGAGTGGTGGGGCACGCCCACTTCGTCCGCCGGACTCGGAATGGCGTGAGACTTTGGGAGCGGCCTCGGTGTGCCAAAAATAGGCCCCGGACACAGCCGCGCCCAAAAATAACCGCCCGAAGGCCGGGGCGCCAAGTTCGTCCAGCGGAAAATGGCCACAAAAACGGGTGGGCTATAGCCTTGGGGGGTGGGGCTGGCCAACTTCGTCCGCCGGACTCGGAATGGCGCGAGACTTTGCGAGCGGCCTCGGTGTGCCAAAAATAGGCCCCGGACACAGCCGCGCCCAAAAATAACCGCCCGAAGGCCGGGGCGCCAAGTTCATCCAGCGGAAAAAGGCCACAAAAACAGGTGGGCTATAGCCTTGGGGGGTGGGGCTGGCCAACTTTGTCCGCCGGACTCGGAATGGCGCGAGACTTTACGAGCGGCCTCGGTGTGCCAAAAATAGGCCCCGGACACAGCCGCGCCCAAAAATAACCGCCCGAAGGCCGGGGCGCCAAGTTCGTCCAGCGGAAAATGGCCACAAAAACGGGTGGGCTATACCCATGGGGGGTGGGGCTGGCCATCTTCGTCCGCCGGACTCGGAATGGCGCGAGACTTTGCGAGCGGCCTCGGTGTGCCAAAAATAGGCCCCGGACACAGCCGCGCCCTAAAATAACCGCCCGAAGGCCGGGGCACCAAGTTCGTCCAGCGGAAAAATGCCACAAAAACGGGTGGGCTATAGCCTTGGGGGGTGGGGCTGGCCAACTTCGTCCGCCGGACTCGGAATGGCGCGAGACTTTGCGAGGCGCCTGCGTATGCCAAAAATAGGCTCCGGACACAGCCGCGCCCAAAAATAACTGCCCGAAGGCCGGGGCGCCAAGTTCGTCCAGCGGAAAATGGCCACAAAAACGGGTGGGCTACAGCCTTGGGGGGTGGGGCTGGCCAACTTCGTCCGCCGGACTCGGAATGGCGCGAGACTTTGCGAACGGCCTCCGTGTGCCAAAAATAGGCTCCGGGCACAGCCGCGCCCAAAAATAACCGCCCGAAGGCCGGGGTGCCAAGTTCGTCCAGCGAAAAAAGGCCACAAAAACGGGTGGGCTATAGCCTTGGGGGGTGGGGCTGGCCCACTTTGTCCGCCGGACTCGGAATGGCGCGAGACTTTGCGAGCGGCTTCCGTGTGCCAAAATTAGGCCCCGGGCACAGCCGCGGCCAAAAATAACCGCCCGAAGGCCGGGGCACCAAGTTCGTCCAGCGGAAAAATGCCACAAAAACGGGTGGGCTATAGCCTTGGGGGGTGGGGCTGGCCAACTTCGTCCGCCGGACTCGGAATGGCGCGAGACTTTGCGAGGCGCCTGCGTATGCCAAAAATAGGCTCCGGACACAGCCGCGCCCAAAAATAACTGCCCGAAGGCCGGGGCGCCAAGTTCGTCCAGCGGAAAATGGCCACAAAAACGGGTGGGCTATACCCTTGGGGGGTGGGGCTGGCCATCTTCGTCCGCCGGACTCGGAATGGCGCGAGACTTTGCGAGCGGCCTCGGTGTGCCAAAAATAGGCCCCGGACACAGCCGCGCCCTAAAATAACCACCCGAAGGCCGGGGCGCCAAGTTCGTCCAGCGGAAAATGGCCACAAAAACGGGTGGGCTATAGCCTTGGGGGGTGGGGCTGGCCCACTTCGTCAGCCGGACTCGGAATGGCGCGAGACTTTGCGAGCGGCCTCCGTGTGCCAAAAATAGGCCCCGGGCACAGCCGCGGCCAAAAATAACCGCCCAAAGGCCGGGGCACCAAGATCGTCCAGCGGAAAAATGCCACAAAAACGGGTGGGCTATAGCCTTGGGGGGTGGGGCTGTCCAACTTCGTCCGCCGGACTCGGAATGGCGCGAGACTTTGCGAGGCGCCTGCGTATGCCAAAAATAGGCTCCGGACACAGCCGCGCCCAAAAATAACTGCCCGAAGGCCGGGGCGCCAAGTTCGTCCAGCGGAAAATGGCCACAAAAACGGGTGGGCTATACCCTTGGGGGGTGGGGCTGGCCATCTTCGTCCGCCGGACTCGGAATGGCGCGAGACTTTGCGAACGGCCTCGGTGTGCCAAAAATAGGCCCCGGACACAGCCGCGCCCAAAAATAACCGCCCGAAGGCTGGGGCGCCAAGTTCGTCCAGCGGAAAATGGCCACAAAAACGGGTGGGCTACAGCCTTGGGGGGTGGGGCTGGCCAACTTCGTCCGCCGGACTCGGAATGGCGCGAGACTTTGCGAACGGCCTCCGTGTGCCAAAAATAGGCTCCGGGCACAGCCGCGCCCAAAAATAACCGCCCGAAGGCCGGGGTGCCAAGTTCGTCCAGCGAAAAAAGGCCACAAAAACGGGTGGGCTATAGCCTTGGGGGGTGGGGCTGGCCCACTTTGTCCGCCGGACTCGGAATGGCGCGAGACTTTGCGAGGCGCCTCCGTGTGCAAAAATTAGGCCCCGGCACAGCCGCGCCCAAAAATAACCGCCCGAAGGCCGGGGCGCCAAGTTCGTCCAGCGGAAAATGGCCACAAAAACGGATGGGCTATAGCCTTGGGGGGTGGGGCTGGCCCACTTCGTCCGCCGGACTCGGAATGGCGCGAGACTTTGCGAGCGGCCTCCGTGTGCCAAAAATAGGCCCCGGGCACAGCCGCGGCCAAAAATAACCGCCCGAAGGCCGGGGCACCAAGTTCGTCCAGCGGAAAATGGCCACAAAAACGGGTGGGCTACAGCCTTGGGGGGTGGGGCTGGCCAACTTCGTCCGCCGGACTCGGAATGGCGCGAGACTTTGCGAACGGCCTCCGTGTGCCAAAAATAGGCTCCGGGCACAGCCGCGCCCAAAAATAACCGCCCGAAGGCCGGGGTGCCAAGTTCGTCCAGCGAAAAAAGGCCACAAAAACGGGTGGGCTATAGCCTTGGGGGGTGGGGCTGGCCCACTTTGTCCGCCGGACTCGGAATGGCGCGAGACTTTGCGAGTGGCTTCCGTGTGCCAAAATTAGTCCCCGGGCACAGCCGCGCCCAAAAATAACGGCCCGAAGGCCGGGGCGCCAAGTTCGTCCAGCGGAAAATGGCCACAAAAACGGATGGGCTATAGCCTTGGGGGGTGGGGCTGGCCCACTTCGTCCGCCGGACTCGGAATGGCGCGAGACTTTGCGAGCGGCCTCCGTGTGCCAAAAATAGGCCCCGGGCACAGCCGCGGCCAAAAATAACCGCCCGAAGGCCGGGGCACCAAGTTCGTCCAGCGGAAAAATGCCACAAAAACGGGTGGGCTATAGCCTTGGGGGGTGGGGCTGGCCAACTTCGTCCGCCGGACTCGGAATGGCGCGAGACTTTGCGAGGCGCCTGCGTATGCCAAAAATAGGCTCCGGACACAGCCGCGCCCAAAAATAACTGCCCGAAGGCCGGGGCGCCAAGTTCGTCCAGCGGAAAATGGCCACAAAAACGGGTGGGCTATACCCTTGGGGGGTGGGGCTGGCCATCTTCGTCCGCCGGACTCGGAATGGCGCGAGACTTTGCGAGCGGCCTCGGTGTGCCAAAAATAGGCCCCGGACACAGCCGCGCCCTAAAATAACCGCCCGAAGGCCGGGGCGCCAAGTTCGTCCAGCGGAAAATGGCCACAAAAACGGGTGGGCTATAGCCTTGGGGGGTGGGGCTGGCCCACTTCGTCAGCCGGACTCGGAATGGCTCGAGACTTTGCGAGCGGCCTCCGTGTGCCAAAAATAGGCCCCGGGCACAGCCGCGGCCAAAAATAACCGCCCGAAGGCCGGGGCACCAAGTTCGTCCAGCGGAAAAATGCCACAAAAACGGGTGGGCTATAGCCTTGGGGGGTGGGGCTGGCCAACTTCGTCCGCCGGACTCGGAATGGCGTGAGACTTTGCGAGGCGCCTTCGTATGCCAAAAATAGGCTCCGTACACAGCCGCGCCCAAAAATAACTGCCCGAAGGCCGGGGCGCCAAGTTCGTCCAGCGGAAAATGGCCACAAAAACGGGTGGGCTATACCCTTGGGAGGTGGGGCTGGCCATCTTCGTCCGCCGGACTCGGAATGGCGCGAGACTTTGCGAACGGCCTCGGTGTGCCAAAAATAGGCCCCGGACACAGCCGCGCCCAAAAATAACCGCCCGAAGGCTGGGGCGCCAAGTTCGTCCAGCGGAAAATGGCCACAAAAACGGGTGGGCTACAGCCTTGGGGGGTGGGGCTGGCCAACTTCGTCCGCCGGACTCGGAATGGCGCGAGACTTTGCGAACGGCCTCCGTGTGCCAAAAATAGGCTCCGGGCACAGCCGCGCCCAAAAATAACCGCCCGAAGGCCGGGGTGCCAAGTTCGTCCAGCGAAAAAAGGCCACAAAAACGGGTGGGCTATAGCCTTGGGGGGTGGGGCTGGCCCACTTTGTCCGCCGGACTCGGAATGGCGCGAGACTTTGCGAGCGGCTTCCGTGTGCCAAAATTAGGCCCCGGGCACAGCCGCGCCCAAAAATAACGGCCTGAAGGCCGGGGCGCCAAGTTCGTCCAGCGGAAAATGGCCACAAAAACGGGTGGGCTATAGCCTTGGGGGGTGGGGCTGGCCCACTTCGTCCGCCGGACTCGGAATGGCGCGAGACTTTGCGAGCGGCCTCCGTGTGCCAAAAATAGGCCCCGGGCACAGCCGCGGCCAAAAATAACCGCCCGAAGGCCGGGGCACCAAGTTCGTCCAGCGGAAAAATGCCACAAAAACGGGTGGGCTATAGCCTTGGGGGGTGGGGCTGGCCAACTTCGTCCGCCGGACTCGGAATGGCGCGAGACTTTGCGAGCGGCCTCGGTGTGCCAAAAATAGGCCCCGGACACAGCCGCGCCCTAAAATAACCGCCCGAAGGCCGGGGCGCCAAGTTCGTCCAGCGGAAAATGGCCACAAAAACGGGTGGGCTATAGCCTTGGGGGGTGGGGCTGGCCCACTTCGTCAGCCGGACTCGGAATGGCGCGAGACTTTGCGAGCGGCCTCCGTGTGCCAAAAATAGGCCCCGGGCACAGCCGCGGCCAAAAATAACCGCCCGAAGGCCGGGGCACCAAGTTCGTCCAGCGGAAAAATGCCACAAAAACGGGTGGGCTATAGCCTTGGGGGGTGGGGCTGGCCAACTTCGTCCGCCGGACTCGGAATGGCGCGAGACTTTGCGAGGCGCCTTCGTATGCCAAAAATAGGCTCCGTACACAGCCGCGCCCAAAAATAACTGCCCGAAGGCCGGGGCGCCAAGTTCGTCCAGCGGAAAATGGCCACAAAAACGGGTGGGCTATACCCTTGGGAGGTGGGGCTGGCCATCTTCGTCCGCCGGACTCGGAATGGCGCGAGACTTTGCGAACGGCCTCGGTGTGCCAAAAATAGGCCCCGGACACAGCCGCGCCCAAAAATAACCGCCCGAAGGCTGGGGCGCCAAGTTCGTCCAGCGGAAAATGGCCACAAAAACGGGTGGGCTACAGCCTTGGGGGCTGGGGCTGGCCAACAAATCCGCTCGGACTCGGAATGGCGCGAGACTTTGCGAACGGCCTCCGTGTGCCAAAAATAGGCTCCGGCACAGCCGCGCGCCAAAAATAACCGCCCGAAGGCCGGGTGCCAAGTTCGCCCAGCGAAAAAGGCCACAAAAACGGGTGGGCTATAGCCTTGGGGGTGGGGCTGGCCCACTTTGTCCGCTCGGACTCGGAATGGCGCGAGACTTTGCGAGCGGCTTCCGTGTGCCAAAATTAGGCCCGGGCACAGCCGCGCCTAAAAATAACGGCCCGAAGGCCGGGCGCCAAGTTCGTCCAGCGGAAAATGGCCACAAAAACGGATGGGCTATAGCCTTGGGGGTGGGGCTGGCCCACTTCGTCCGCCCGGACTCGGAATGGCGCGAGACTTTGCGAGCGGCCTCCGTGTGCCAAAAATAGGCCCCGGCACAGCCGCGGCCAAAAATAACCGCCCGAAGGCCGGGGCACCAAGTTCGTCCAGCGGAAAATGGCCACAAAAACGGGTGGGCTACAGCCTTGGGGGGTGGGGCTGGCCAACTTCGTCCGCCGGACTCGGAATGGCGCGAGACTTTGCGAACGGCCTCCGTGTGCCAAAAATAGGCTGCGGGCACAGCCGCGCCCAAAAATAACCGCCCGAAGGCCGGGGCGCCAAGTTCGTCCAGCGGAAAATGGCCACAAAAACGGGTGGGCTATAGCCTTGGGGGGTGGGGCTGGCCCACTTTGTCCGCCGGACTCGGAATGGCGCGAGACTTTGCGAGCGGCTTCCGTGTGCCAAAATTAGGCCCCGGGCACAGCCGCGCCCAAAAATAACGGCCCGAAGGCCGGGCGCCAAGTTCTGGCCCAGCGGAAAATGGCCACAAAAACGGATGGGCTATAGCCTTGGGGGTGGGGCTGGCCCACTTCGTCCGCCGGACTCGCAATGGCGTGAGACTTTTCGAGCGGCCTCCGTGTGCCAAAATAGGCCCCGGCACAGCCGCGCCAAAAATAACCGCCCGAAGGCCGGGCGCCAATTTCGCCCAGCGGAAAATGCCACAAAACGGGTGGGCTATAGCCTTGGGGGTGGGGCTGGCCAACTTCGTCCGCTCGGACTCGGAATGGCGCGAGACTTTGCGAGGCGCCTGCGTATGCCAAAATAGGCTCTGGACACAGCCGCGCCAAAAATTACCGCCCGTACGGCCGGGCGCCAAGTTCGTCCAGCGGAAAATGGCCACAAAAACGGTGGGCTATACCCTTGGGGGTGGGGAACTTCTGTCCGCCGGACTCGGAATGGCGCGAGACTTTGCGAGCGGCCTCCGTGTGCCAAAATAGGACCCGGCACAGCCGCGCCCAAAAATAACCGCCCTCAAGGCCGGGCGCCAAGTTCGCCGAGAGGAAAAAGGCCACAAAAACGGGTGGGCTACTGACCTGGGGGTGGGGCTGGCCAACTTCGTCCGCCGGACTCGGAATGGCGCGAGACTTTGCGAACGGCCTCCGTGTGCCAAAAATAGGCTCCGGCACAGCCGCGCTTAAAAATAACCGCCCGAAGGCCGGGTGCCAAGTTCGTCCAGCGAAAAAGGCCACAAAATGGGTGGGCTATAGCCTTGGGGGTGGGGCTGGCCCACTTTGTCCGCCGGACTCGGAATGGCGCGAGACTTTGCGAGCGGCTTCCGTGTGCCAAAATTAGGCCCCGGGCACAGCCGCGCCCAAAAATAACGGCCCGAAGGCCGGGGCGCCAAGTTCGTCCAGCGGAAAATGGCCACAAAAACGGGTGGGCTATAGCCTTGGGGGGTGGGGCTGGCCAACTTCGTCCGCCCGGACTCGGAATTGCGCGAGACTTTGCGAGCGGCCTCCGTGTGCCAAAAATAGGCCCCGGGCACAGCCGCGGCCAAAAATAACCGCCCGAAGGCCGGGGCACCAAGTTCGTCCAGCGGAAAAATGCCACAAAAACGGGTGGGCTATAGCCTTGGGGGGTGGGGCTGGCCAACTTCGTCCGCCGGACTCGGAATGGCGCGAGACTTTGCGAGGCGCCTGTGTATGCCAAAAATAGGCTCCGGACACAGCCGCGCCCAAAAATAACTGCCCGAAGGCCGGGGCGCCAAGTTCGTCCAGCGGAAAATGGCCACAAAAACGGGTGGGCTATACCCTTGGGGGGTGGGGCTGGCCATCTTCGTCCGCCGGACTCGGAATGGCGCGAGACTTTGCGAGCGGCCTCGGTGTGCCAAAAATAGCCCCCGGACACAGCCGCGCCCTAAAATAACCGCCCGAAGGCCGGGGCGCCAAGTTCGTCCAGCGGAAAATGGCCACAAAAACGGGTGGGCTATAGCCTTGGGGGGTGGGGCTGGCCCACTTCGTCCGCCGGACTCGGAATGGCGCGAGACTTTGCGAGGCGCCTTCGTATGCCAAAAATAGGCTCCGTACACAGCCGCGCCCAAAAATAACTGCCCGAAGGCCGGGGCGCCAAGTTCGTCCAGCGGAAAATGGCCACAAAAACGGGTGGGCTATACCCTTGGGAGGTGGGGCTGGCCATCTTCGTCCGCCGGACTCGGAATGGCGCGAGACTTTGCGAACGGCCTCGGTGTGCCAAAAATAGGCCCCGGACACAGCCGCGCCCAAAAATAACCGCCCGAAGGCTGGGGCGCCAAGTTCGTCCAGCGGAAAATGGCCACAAAAACGGGTGGGCTACAGCCTTGGGGGCTGGGGCTGGCCAACTTCGTCCGCCGGACTCGGAATGGCGCGAGACTTTGCGAACGGCCTCCGTGTGCCAAAAATAGGCTCCGGGCACAGCCGCGCCCAAAAATAACCGCCCGAAGGCCGGGGTGCCAAGTTCGTCCAGCGAAAAAAGGCCACAAAAATGGGTGGGCTATAGCCTTGGGGGGTGGGGCTGGCCCACTTTGTCCGCCGGACTCGGAATGGCACGAGACTTTACGAGCGGCTTCCGTGTGCCAAAATTAGGCCCCGGGCACAGCCGCGCCCAAAAATAACGGCCCGAAGGCCGGGGCGCCAAGTTCGTCCAGCGGAAAATGGCCACAAAAACGGATGGGCTATAGCCTTGGGGGGTGGGGCTGGCCCACTTCGTCCGCCGGACTCGGAATGGCGCGAGACTTTGCGAGCGGCCTCCGTGTGCCAAAAATAGGCCCCGGGCACAGCCGCGGCCAAAAATAACCGCCCGAAGGCCGGGGCACCAAGTTCGTCCAGCGGAAAATGGCCACAAAAACGGGTGGGCTACAGCCTTGGGGGGTGGGGCTGGCCAACTTCGTCCGCCGGACTCGGAATGGCGCGAGACTTTGCGAACGGCCTCCGTGTGCCAAAAATAGGCTCCGGGCACAGCCGCGCCCAAAAATAACCGCCCGAAGGCCGGGTGCCAAGTTCGCCCAGCGAAAAAGGCCACAAAACGGGTGGGCTATAGCCTTGGGGGTGGGGCTGGCTCACTTTGTCCGCCCGGACTCGGAATGGCGCGAGACTTTGCGAGCGGCTTCCGTGTGCCAAAATTAGGCCCCGGCACAGCCGCGCCTAAAAATAACGGCCCGAAGGCCGGGCGCCAAGTTCGTCCAGCGGAAAATGGCCACAAAACGGATGGGCTATAGCCTTGGGGGTGGGGCTGGCCCACTTCGTCCGCTGGACTCGGAATGGCGCGAGACTTTGCGAGCGGCCTCCGCGTGCCAAAATAGGCCCCGGCACAGCCGCGGCCAAAATAACCGCCCGAAGGCCGGGCACCAAGTTCGTCCAGCGGAAAAATGCCACAAAAACGGGTGGGCTATAGCCTTGGGGGGTGGGGCTGGCCAACTTCGTCCGCCGGACTCGGAATGGCGCGAGACTTTGCGAGGCGCCTGCGTATGCTAAAAATAGGCTCCGGACACAGCCGCGCCAAAAATAACTGCCCGAAGGCCGGGGCGCCAAGTTCGTCCAGCGGAAAATGGGCACAAAACCGGTGGGCTATACCCTTGGGGGGTGGGGCTGGCCATCTTCGTCCGCAGGCCTCTGAATGGCGCGAGACTTTGCGCGCGGTCTGGGTTTGCCAAAAATTGGCCCCGGACACAGCCGCGCCCTAAAATAACCGCCCGAAGGCCGGGCGCCAAGTTCGTCCCAGCGGAAAATGGCCACAAAACGGGTGGGCTATAGCCTTGGGGGTGGGGCTGGCCCACTCGTCCGCGCCGGACTCGGAATGGCGCGAGACTTTGCGAGGCGCCGTATGCCAAAATAGGCTCCGTACACAGCCGCGCCCAAAAATAACTGCCCGAAGGCCGGGGCGCCAAGTTCGTCCAGCGGAAAATGGCCACAAAAACGGGTGGGCTATACCCTTGGGAGGTGGGGCTGGCCATCTTCGTCCGCCGGACTCGGAATGGCGCGAGACTTTGCGAACGGCCTCGGTGTGCCAAAAATAGGTCCCGGACACAGCCGCGCCCAAAAATAACCGCCCGAAGGCTGGGGCGCCAAGTTCGTCCAGCGGAAAATGGCCACAAAAACGGGTGGGCTACAGCCTTGGGGGGTGGGGCTGGCCAATTTCGTCCGCCGGACTCGGAATGGCGCGAGACTTTGCGAACGGCCTCCGTGTGCCAAAAATAGGCTCCGGGCACAGCCGCGCCCAAAAATAACCGCCCGAAGGCCGGGGTGCCAAGTTCGTCCAGCGAAAAAAGGCCACAAAAACGGGTGGGCTATAGCCTTGGGGGGTGGGGCTGGCCCACTTTGTCCGCCGGACTCGGAATGGCGCGAGACTTTGCGAGCGGCTTCCGTGTGCCAAAATTAGGCCCCGGGCACAGCCGCGCCCAAAAATAACGGCCCGAAGGCCGGGGCGCCAAGTTCGTCCAGCGGAAAATGGCCACAAAAACGGATGGGCTATAGCCTTGGGGGGTGGGGCTGGCCCACTTCGTCCGCCGGACTCGGAATGGCGCGAGACTTTGCGAGCGGCCTCCGTGTGCCAAAAATAGGCCCCGGGCACAGCCGCGGCCAAAAATAACCGCCCGAAGGCCGGGGCACCAAGTTCGTCCAGCGGAAAATGGCCACAAAAACGGGTGGGCTACAGCCTTGGGGGGTGGGGCTGGCCAACTTCGTCCGCCGGACTCGGAATGGCGCGAGACTTTGCGAACGGCCTCCGTGTGCCAAAAATAGGCTCCGGGCACAGCCGCGCCCAAAAATAACCGCCCGAAGGCCGGGGTGCCAAGTTCGTCCAGCGAAAAAAGGCCACAAAAACGGGTGGGCTATAGCCTTGGGGGGTGGGGCTGGCCCACTTTGTCCGCCGGACTCGGAATGGCGCGAGACTTTGCGAGCGGCTTCCGTGTGCCAAAATTAGGCCCCGGGCACAGCCGCGCCCAAAAATAACGGCCCGAAGGCCGGGGCGCCAAGTTCGTCCAGCGGAAAATGGCCACAAAAACGGATGGGCTATAGCCTTGGGGGGTGGGGCTGGCCCACTTCGTCCGCCGGACTCGGAATGGCGCGAGACTTTGCGAGCGGCCTCCGTGTGCCAAAAATAGGCCCCGGGCACAGCCGCGGCCAAAAATAACCGCCCGAAGGCCGGGGCGCCAATTTCGTCCAGCGGAAAAATGCCACAAAAACGGGTGGGCTATAGCCTTGGGGGGTGGGGCTGGCCAACTTCGTCCGCCGGACTCGGAATGGCGCGAGACTTTGCGAGGCGCCTGCGTATGCCAAAAATAGGCTCCGGACACAGCCGCGCCCAAAAATAACCGCCCGAAGGCCGGGGCGCCAAGTTCGTCCAGCGGAAAATGGCCACAAAAACGGGTGGGCTATACCCTTGGGGGGTGGGGAACTTCGTCCGCCGGACTCGGAATGGCGCGAGACTTTGCGAGCGGCCTCCGTGTGCCAAAAATAGGACCCGGGCACAGCCGCGCCCAAAAATAACCGCCCGAAGGCCGGGGCGCCAAGTTCGTCGAGAGGAAAAAGGCCACAAAAACGGGTGGGCTATAGCCTTGGCGGGTGGGGCTGGCCAACTTCGTCCGCCGGACTCGGAATGGTACGAGACTTTGTGAGCGGCCTCCGTGTGCCAAAAATAGGCCCCGGGCACAGCCGCGCCCAAAAATAACCGCCCGAAGGCCGGGACGCCAAGTTCGTCCAGCGGAAAAAGGCCTCAAAAACGGGCGGCCTATAGCCTTGGGGGGTGGGGCTGGCCCACTTCGTCCGCCGGACTCGGAATGGCGCGAGACATTGCGAACGGCCTCCGTGTGCCAAAAATAGGCCCCGGGCACAGCCGCGCCCAAAAATAACCGCCCGAAGGCCGGGGCGCCAAGTTCGTCCAGCGGAAAAAGGCGACAAAAATGGGTGGGCTATACCCTTGGGGGGTGGGGCTGGCCATCTTCGTTCGCCGGACTCGGAATGGCGCGAGACTTTGCGAGCGGCCTCGGTGTGCCAAAAATAGGCCACGGACACAGCCGCGCCCAAAAATAACCGCCCGAAGGCCGGGGCGCCAAGTTCGTCCAGCGGAAAAAGGCGACAAAAACGGGTGGGCTATAGCCTTGGGGGGTGGGGCTGGCCGACTTCGTCCACCGGACTCGGAATGGTGTGAGATTTTGCGAGCGGCCTCCGTGTGCCAAAAATTGGCCCCGGCCACAGCCGCGCCCAAAAATAACCGCCCGAAGGCCGGGGTGCCAAGTTCGTCCAGCGAAAAAAGGCCACAAAAACGGGTGGGCTATAGCCTTGGGGGGTGGGGCTAGCCAACTTCGTCCGCCGGACTCGGAATGGCACGAGACTTTACGAGCGGCCTCCGTGTGCCAAAAATAGGCCCCGGGCACAGCCGCGCCCAAAAATAACCGCCCGAAGGCCGGGACGCCAAGTTCGTCCAGCGGAAAAAGGCCTCAAAAACGGGCGGCCTATAGCCTTGGGGGGTGGGGCTGGCCCACTTCGTCCGCCGGACTCGGAATGGCGCGAGACATTGCGAGCGGCCTCCGTGTGCCAAAAATAGGCCCCGGGCACAGCCGCACCCAAAAATAACCGCCCGAAGGCCGGGGCGCCAAGTTCGTCCAGCGGAAAAAGGCGACAAAAATGGGTGGGCTATAGCCTTGGGGGGTGAGGCTGGCCAACTTCGTCCGCCGGACTCGGAATGGCGCGAGACATTGCGAGCGGCCTCCGTGTGCCAAAAATAGTCCCCGGGCACAGCCGCACCCAAAAATAACCGCCCGAAGGCCGGGGCACCAAGTTCGTCCAGCGGAAAAAGGCCACAAAAACGGGTGGGCTATAGTCTTGGGGGGTGAGGCTGGCCGACTTCGTCCGCCGGACTCGGAATGGATCGAGACTTTGCGAGTGGCCTCCTTGTGCGAAAAATAGGCCCCGGGCACAGCCGCGCCCAAAAATAACCGCCCAAAGGCCGGGGCGCAAAGTTCGTCCAGCGGAAAAAGGCCACAAAAACGGGTGGGCTATAGCCTTGGGGGGTGGGGCTGGCCATCTTCGTCCGCCGGATTCGGAATGGCGCGCGACTGTGTGAGCGGCCTCCGTGTGCCAAAAATAGGCCCCGGGCACAGCCGCGTCCAAAAATAACCGCCCGAAGGCCGGGGCGCCAAGTTCGTCCAGCGGAAAAAGGCCACAAAAACGTGTGGGCTATAGCCTTGGGGGGTGGGGCTGGCCGACTTCGTCCGCCGGACTCGGAATGGCGCGAGACTTTGCGAAGTGCCTCCGTGAGCCAAAAATAGGACGCGGGCACAGCCGCGCCCAAAAATAACCGCCCGAAGGCCGCGGCGCCAAGTTCGTCCAGCGGAAAAAGGCCACAAAAACAGGTGGGCTATAGCCTTGGGGGGTGGGGCTGGCCGACTTCGTCTGCCGGATTGGGAATGGCGCGAGACTTTGCGAGGCGCCTCCGGGTTCCAAAAATAGGCCTCGGGCACAGCCACGCCCAAAAATACCCGCCCGAAGGCCGCGGTATCAAGTTCGTCCAGCGGAAAACGGCCACAAAAACGGGTGCGCTATAGCCTTGGGGGGTGGGGCTGGCCAACATCGTCCTCCGGACTCGGAATGGCGCGAGATTTTGCGATGCACCTCCGTGGGCCAAAAATAGGCCGCGGGCACTGCCGCGCTCAAAAATACCCGCCCGAAGGCCGCGGCGCCAAGTTCGTCCAGCGGAAAAAGGCCACAAAAACGGGTGGGCTATAGCCTTGGGGGGTGGGGCTGGCCCACATCGTCCGCCGGACTCGGAATAGCGCGAGACTCTGCGAGGCACCTCTGTGTGCCAAAAATAGGCCGCGGGCACAGCCGCCCCCAAAAATACCCGCCCGAAGGCCGCGGCGCCAAGTTCGTCCAGCGGAAGAAAGCCACAAAAACGGGTGGGCTATAGCCTTGGGGGGTGGGGAACTTCGTCCGCCGGACTCGGAATGGCGCGAGACTTTGCGAGCGTCCTCCGTGTGACAAAAATAGGCCCCGGGCACAGCCGCGCCCAAAAATAACCGCCCGAAGGCCGGGGCGCCAAGTTCGTCCAGCGGAAAAAGGCGACAAAAACGGGTGGGCTATAGCCTTGGGGGGTGGGGCTGGCCGACTTCGTCTGCCGGATTGGGAATGGCGCGAGACTTTGCGAGGCGCCTCCGGGTTCCAAAAATAGGCCTCGGGCACAGCCACGCCCAAAAATACCCGCCCGAAGGCCGCGGTATCAAGTTCGTCCAGCGGAAAACGGCCACAAAAACGGGTGCGCTATAGCCTTGGGGGGTGGGGCTGGCCAACATCGTCCTCCGGACTCGGAATGGCGCGAGATTTTGCGATGCACCTCCGTGGGCCAAAAATAGGCCGCGGGCACTGCCGCGCTCAAAAATACCCGCCCGAAGGCCGCGGCGCCAAGTTCATCCAGCGGAAAAGGCCACAAAACGGGTGGGCTATAGCCTTGGGGGTGGGGCTGGCCCACATCGTCCGCCGGACTCGGAATAGCGAGACTCTGCGAGGCACCTCTGTGTGCCAAAAATAGGCAGCGGGGCACAGCCGCCCCCAAAATACCCGCCCGAAGGCCGCGGCGCCAAGTTCGTCCAGCGAAGAAAGCCACAAAACGGTGGGCTATAGCCTTGGGGGTGGGAACTTCGTCCGCCCGGACTCGGAATGGCGCGAGACTTTGCGAGCGTCCTCCGTGTGACAAAAATAGGCCCCGGGCACAGCCGCGCCCAAAAATAACCGCCCGAAGGCCGGGGCGCCAAGTTCGTCCAGCGGAAAAAGGCGACAAAAACGGGTGGGCTATAGCCTTGGGGGGTGGGGCTGGCCATCTTCGTCCGCCGGATTTGGAATGGCGCGTGACTGTGCGAGCGGCCTCCGTGTGCCAAAAATAGGCCCCGGGCACAGCCGCGTCCAAAAATAACCGCCCGAAGGCCGGGGCGCCAAGTTCGTCCAGCGGAAAAAGGCCACAAAAATGTGTGGGCTATAGCCTTGGGGGGTGGGGCTGGCCGACTTCGTCCGCCGGACTCGGAATGGCGCGAGACTTTGAGAAGTGCCTCTGTGAGCCAAAAATAGGACGCGGGCAAAGCCGCGCCCAAAAATAACCGCCCGAAGGCCGCGGCGCCAAGTTCATCCAGCGGAAAAAGGCCACAAAAACAGGTGGGCTATAGCCTTGGGGGGTGGGGCTGGCCGACTTCGTCTGCCGGATTGGGAATGGCGCGAGACTTTGCGAGGCGCCTCCGGGTTCCAAAAATAGGCCTCGGGCACAGCCACGCCCAAAAATACCCTCCCGAAGGCCGCAGTGCCAAGTTCGTCCAGCGGAAAACGGCCACAAAAACGGGTGCGCTATAGCCTTGGGGGGTGGGGCTGGCCAACATCGTCCTCCGGACTCGGAATGGCGCGAGACTTTGCGATGCAGGGGCTGGCCCACTTCGTCCGCCGGACTCGGAATGGGGCGAGACTTTGCAAGCGGCCTCCGCGTGCCAAAAATAGGCTGCGGGCACAGCCGCGCCCAAAAATAACTGCCCGAAGACCGGGGCGCCAAGTTCGTCCCGCGGAAAAATGGCCAAAAAACGGGTGGGCTATAGCCTTGGGGGGAGGGGCTGGCCAACTTCGTCCGCCGGACTCGGAATTGGTTGAGACTTTGCGAGCGGCCTCCGCGTGCCAAAAATAGGCCGCGGGCACAGCCGCGCCCAAAAATAACCGCCCGAAGGCCGGGGCGCCAAGTTCGTCCAGCGGAAAAATGGCCAAAAAACGGGTGGGCTATAGCCATGGGGGGAGGGGCTAGCCAACGTCCGCCGGACTCGGAACGGGGCGAGACTTTGCGATCGGCCTCCGCGTGCCAAAAACATGCCGCGGGCGCAGCCGCGCACAAAAATAACTGCCCGAAGGCCGGGGCACCAAGTTCGTCCAGCGGAAAAATGGCCAAAAAACGGGTGGGCTATAGCCTTGGGGGGAGGGGCTGGCCAACTTCGTCCGCCGGACTCGGAATGGGACGAGACTTTGCGAGCGGCCTCCGCGTCCCAAAAATAGGCCGCGGGCACAGCCGCACCTAAAAATAACCGCCCGAAGGTCGACGCGCCCAAACCCCCCAGCGGAAAAATGGCCAAAAAACGGGTGGGCTATAGCCTTGGGGGGAGGGGCTGGGGAACTTCGTCCGCCGGACTCGGAATGGGGCGAGACTTTGCGAGCGGCCTCCGCGTGCCAAAAATAGGCCGCAGGCACAACCGCGCCCAAAAATAACCGCCCGAAGCCCGGGGCGCCAAGTTCGTCCAGCGGAAAAATGGCCAAAAAACGGGTGGGCTATAGCCTTGGGGGGAGGGGCTGGCCCACTTCGTCCGCC
>JAUJEF010000551.1:0-43133 GCA_030444885.1 Citrus sp. QX-2021 | reverse complement strand
ACTACATGTCTAGTTTATAGAAAGACAATATCTTCTCAAGAATCATTTTAATATGTCTTATTGTGAGATATTCATGCTGTTAAGAAATTGTTCAATGTGTTTATTGTATCATGAATTAGCTAACAAAACTTAACAATAAACCAACTCAGTAAATATAGCTTAAACACATCCTAAATCATGCCTAACAGTCTGTAATGTTCTAAAATCATGCAAATAAAACTCTTAACAGAACACAACGATGGAGAATCTAGTAGAGCATCGAGATAATAAGACTTACCCACCATTAAAATTGTTTTCTATGCAAAATTCTAAATTTTAGGGTATGAGAAAAGAGTGATGAGTAGATGAGAAAATAAACAAAAGAAAATTACCATTGTGAATTTAGGGTTATGGAAAAGGAAAAAAGTGTAAATTTATATGGAACTATACAAACCCTGTTAACTTTGGAAATAATAAATCTTTGCCAAAATTATCTCATTAAATCCTAATTAGGGATTTAACTTTCCTTATTAATAAGGAAATATTGTCATTAATGATTTCTTATAAAATAAAAGAGAAAAGATTTGATACACCCCAAATGTTTAAAAAAAGGGACACAAAACTCCCTAGCATTTTAAATAAGACATTTAGACCCCAATTTGTTAACGGATTCGATTTGTTTAAATAATTAAAAGGTTGATATGGTACATTCCCTTACTAATAACTAATGAATTTACCGAAAAACCCTCCTCTACTCTTGCCTTAAGCCTTTTCAAGTATTTAATTGTGTCATTGAGAATTGATGCTTTGTCAACCTGCACAAACATGAATTTATCTTTTTATTTGAAAAAAGAATTATCAAATAATTTTCAGTAGTAACAGTTGAATATATTACCTCACTGATATATGGAACCACTGACCTTAGCACCATAAATTTTTCGTTCTTTGTTCTCTTATCTAATGAAATATGCTCTTCACAAAAATTCTCACTTTCCATTGTTAAAGGACAATATTTTCTGCAAATTTCTTTCGGGGACCTATGAGTGCAACCACCATACATCAAAGCGACTGAAAATAAATCTTCTTCAGTAAATTCCGCTGTACCCGTGGCCTATATATGCAAGTTAACCGTTCCTCCTTTCTTCAAACTTTCAAAACTAGATTTGTGCTCAACACTAAGGAAAGATAGGTTATCATTCAACTGATTTGACCTTCCAAAAATAGCAAAAAGAGTTTTCTTGTAGTATGCGTCATCATCTATCCCAAGATCCAACGAACTTAGTTTCATATGATTGCCTTCTTGAAGCTCTTTCAATTGAATGTGGCTCATGTTTTCATCATTTGAAGAAGGAAACCCCTTTGCTTGATTCACAAGAGAAGAAGACAACTACTACTGCTCTTTTCTTCTTTTTAATTTTATTTTCTGTTAGATTTAAATTTAATTTTGTGTTTAGAAACTAAAAGAAACCTATTGATGAAGACGAAGAGCAAGATATTGAATTTAAAGATGAGCAATTGGGAAAAATAGGATATGAAAATTGAATTTCTACAGCAAAATTCTCCCTTTATAAATAAGGGTATGTTCCGTAATTTCATTAACAATTTATAGGCAAATGGGTTTGTATGTTAGAGGGAGATAATGATAATTATGAGTTGAAATCTATTAAAATTAACTGAAATTAACGGAATCCATTAATAATTGGGGTTTAATTTTTTTTTTTTAAAACATTGGAAAGTTCTGTGTTATTTCCATAAACGTTTGGGCTGTACCAGTTATTTTTCTAAGACAAAATTTCCATGATCAAGAATTTGGAAACACGCCGTTACATACACATTTCAACTTGACGGTATGAGCGTAAAGAGGCGTTGGAACGAGAAAGTGTGCATGGATAACTAAGCCTCAATAATGAACATTATGAACTGAAGTGTCGGCATTTGTTTGTCATTTTCTTACTGGACAAACACAAATTTTGTTTGCTGTGATGATGATATGAGGCTGGTATCCGCAAGAATGCCTCCTAAAATTTGGCGGATCAGATCATAATTCACAGCACAGTTAGGTACATGATTTTCAATAAAGAAAGCTTGTGTATTTTATTTGATTGAATCCTTGACCCTACGTCTTCTAAGCACCGTTAAGAAAAAATAAATTAATGAATATCAGTAACGCACGTAATTTTTCCACTGATTAATCCGCGAAGTTAGAATCATAAGCCTAAAGGAGATCACTGCTAAGAACAGGCAATTTAATGAACAAAATTTATTTTAATATTCAGATTTCATCTTCAATTAGTTACCAAATGCTTTCGTTGGTCCCACCGACGCTACCCGACAACCTCCCGCCCCGACTTACAAAATATCCTTATCCTCAACCTCATCTTAATATATTATAGTATATGACTGAAACGTCAATAGTTGTTTTTTTTTTTTTGTTTGGATTCAATAAATTGTTTCTGCTCGACTATCCACTAACTGGTGCTTTGGTTCGTGCTAATAATAAGCTCTTTGCAAAGATTGTTGCAGCGATGGGATCACCGATAATACTGTATGCTGCTACAAGTTGTTTCTGTTTAGTGTTCTTCTTATTTATTATCAGATTATTCAACAAACTATGGTGGATTCCAAATCGAACGCAAGCTGTGATGGGTTCACAAGGAATCAGAGGTCCTGCTTACAGACTGGTTTATGGAAACACCAAAGAGATCGTCAGCCTGAGAAACCAAATCTGGATCAGCCCCATGGGATTATCACATGACATACTTCCCAGGATTCTTCCGCACATTTGTTCTTGGACTAAACAATATGGTAAATGAATAGAAGTTACTGTATATATAATCAACTCATAGTTTACATATTCATTGGACTATTTTCAATGGTGCCACTTACATATTTGGCACAGGGATGAACTTCTTGACTTGGTATGGTTCACGAGCTCAATTGGTGATCACACAACCTGAGCTGATTAAAGAAATTCTGAGCAATAGCGATGGAACATATCCGAAAGTACAGGCCCCAGGATTCTTGAGGAAGATCTTAGGTGATGGTCTTGTAACAGCAGGAGGTGAAAATTGGCATAGACAACGAAAACTTGCCACCCTCGCTTTCTATGCAGAAAGCTTAAGAGTAACAAAATCAAATTGTTTAATGTTTAAACTCAAATCAATAATCGTTCTGTTGTTTAATGTTTTCGTACCCATGCAGGATATGATCCCAGCGATGGTTGCAAGTGTGGAGATTATGTTAAAAAGATGGAGACACAACGAGGGCAAGGAGATCGAGGTATCCCAAGACTTTACGCTTTTAACATCGGAAATTATTTCCAGAACAGCTTTTGGAAGTAGTTATTTGGAAGGGGAAAGCATATTCAATAAGCTTACCAATATGTCTTTCATCGCCTCCAGAAATGCCTATAAGATTAAAATTCCTCTTATTGGGTTAGTATCTTCTCTTCATTTATAAAAACTCTTGTGGCTGTTTAGGCCTGTTTAGTATCTTAGTACTGTGGCTTAGCTGTCAATTGAAAGTTTATGAGCGTTCGGTAATTACCATTACCTGTCTTATGAAAGTTGCATTTATTGAACTTATTTCTAGCAAACAACCATATAACAAGAAATAAGTTGCACTACCAAAATGAAGGTCCATGGCTGCCATATAGCCTAAACAAATGGAGCCTTAATGTTACAAAGATGCATGCTTAATTAATTTCACAGAGAAAATATTTTCTATGGTTGCAGAGATTTTGTGAAAACATCTGATGATGTTGAAGCGGACAAACTCGAACAGGGGATTCGAGATTCAATCATAAAAATGATGAAGATGCGAGAAGAGAAGGCGATGAAGGGAGAATCAGAAGGATATGGAAATGATTATTTTGGATTGCTTCTGAAGGCTTATCACGATCCTGATATGACCAAGAGAATCTCTCTTGATGTACTAATTGATGAGTGCAAGACATTCTATATTGCAGGACAGGAAACAACCACAAAATTACTTACTTGGACAATTTTACTTCTAGCAACGCACACAGATTGGCAAGAGAAATTAAGAGAGGAAGTGCTTGAGTTATTTGGCCAGCAAAATCCGACACCAGATGGCATAGGAAAATTGAAAACAGTAAGCAGATTGTTCTTTTCATAATAGAATTGAAACTTGTGTGATTGTGTTCAATGCTGTATTAACTAAATATTTCTCTATTTGTGCTTGTAGATGAGCATGGTTATAAATGAATCTTTAAGGCTGTATCCGCCAGCTGTTAACATTTCAAGGAATGTTGAAAGGGAAGTGAGACTGGGGAAGTACATTCTTCCAGCAAATATGGAACTTGTTATTCCAATTCTGGCAATTCACCATGACCCTCAAATTTGGGGAGAAGATGTTGATCTTTTCAAGCCAGAGAGATTTGCAGAAGGTGTGGCTAAAGCTAGCAACAACACACCAGCAGCATTTCTTCCTTTTAGTTCAGGGCCAAGAATTTGTGTGGGCTTGAATTTTGCAGCTACAGAAGCAAAGATTGCGCTCTCAATGATTCTGCAACGATACAGGTTCAATCTGTCACCAAGTTATGTGCACTCACCGGTTTTAGTTGTGACACTTCGCCCTCAACATGGACTTCAAGTAATATTTCAGCCATTAAGTGTCAACCAGAGAAACTAGCTATAGAACTTTCTTCATTTTGAAACCTTCCATGTGTTGCATGTATTCGTAGCCTTTTGTATTAGATTAAAAATCTGTTCTGTTTATGTTTAATTTGAAACCTTTATGGTTGAACTTGGAAAACAGTATCAATTGTCACAAAAGCGCAACTTTTTATTGAATGCTTATTATGTAGTATAAATATTTAAAGAGCCCTTTATTTCACTTTTCTCTTTTACCTCTGTAGAGACTGGAAAGCTAGACCTGCAGGTTATTAGGATCAACTTCCTTCATCAAATAATATGCTTAAGCAATGTATTTCCAGAATATAAATTCTGAAACAAATTTGTTTATAGAAGGGCAATAAATCATTCCAGCGGTAAATTGAAACCCTCCTTAATCTCCTTCAAAAAAAGTAATTACAGAAACCAAAATGATAGGAACTTTTATAATCCAAGTAGATTTCGCTGTTAGATTTTACCTAAAATTGGGTGAAGACAGGACGAAAAATATGCCCAGATATCATGGCTACGCCACAGATACCTGCAACCAGTGTACGCAATTGATCAAATTAAGGGAAAAAAATAAAGAATGCCATGCGAACAATATGGCAAGGCATGAGAGAATGAGAATCATTAACCTGCAGTCAGCTCAAACACCCTTCAGCGTCCTTATTCCATTGAAGAAAGAACTTACTTGGACCTTGGTTACAGAATTTCCTTATGTGTTGCTCTAGTTTATTTTTAAATTCCAATCTTTATACATTTCAAGTTCTCAACTTGCAAATTGCGGAGTGAGTAAATACAGAGGTTTATGTTGTGGATTGAGAAATATCCAAAATATCCAAGTGAATAATGTAAATAATTATTATTAATGGAGTCGAATCATAATGAACAAATAAATAAAAGATAAGCTTGGAGAGAGCTTTTGATTTCCATGCTTGCATTCAATTGCTTGAATCACATAAAAGATAAGTTTGCAGAAAATTTTCAATTTACGTGCTTGTATTCAATTACTTGAATTATTGCTATGAGTAAGTTCCAAATAGAGATGGTTATTTTGAGAAAATATTTGAAGAGATTTGAGTGGTGGAAGGATTTGTCATTAGCATTACATTTTCTAATTTATGAAGTGTGAATGAAGCACACAACTCAAATTAATTGGTTCATTTTACAATACACCCTTTGAATCCCAAGGTATTCCTTTGAATATCTCAAGGTATTATGTACAATACACCTTCTAATTTGATCTATCGTTTTGCACACGCTAGGTGGATAGAAATATGTTCTCAAAGTTTAATGATATTTTTTCAGTCCCCACTTCAAAAAAAAAATTCTTTTGTCCGCAACATAATTTTGACAGGGAGGAGTTTTATTAGAATACTGTCAGTTGTTGTTAGTAATGCTCTCCAAAACAATCAGGCTGGACTCATAAATTGCCACACCCAGTCTTATACATGGCTGGCGAAGCCCGGAGGCCCACATGCTTCAATAATGAAGGGTTGGCATTACTCGGATGCTCGTTTTCCATGTTGAACAATGATTTGTTTTTTAAGCTTTGGAATGTTGGGTTGTAGGAGTAATTTCTTACACTAGGCTTCAATCGGCTTTCTATTATATTTTTCAGGTTTAGGCCTTAGAATGTTGGGCTTTAATATTATACTATGTTGGAATTGTTTGTAAAAGAAAAAAAAAATTGAAATATTTATATCAGTAATGCACGCAATTTTTATCAATAATGCACGCAATTTTTATACTGAATTAGTTGAAGAAAATGATTCATTGAATATCAGGAATGCACGCAATGTTTATACTGATTAATCCACGAAATTAGAATCTTAAGCAAAAAGGAGATCATTGAGAATGGACATTAATGAATAAAAATAATTTTTATACTGAGATTTCATCTTCAATTTTGCATGATCAGCTACCAAATTCGTTGTCAATGGCATCTGGATTTTCCCTCGAGCTCGGAGGTAGCTTTTAGCCCCACACTATCCGACACCTCACGCACCGATTTCTTACCCTGCTTTAATTATATTATAAGATATTAGAACAGAAAAATTAGACAAATGGCGACAAAAGCACCATGTTAAAACACTTTATTTGCAAAACTGAAATCCAGCAGGGGTTTAGTATCTATCATTGTGCATGACCGAAATGTCAATAAGCTCTTTGCATGAAATGAAAACTCTTTAATGTTACATTTCGTTTTTTGTTCTGTATTCTTCTTGCTCCTCGTCAAATTATTCAACATACTATGGTGGATTCCAAGTCGAACGCAAGCTGGAATCAGAGGCCCTGCTTACAGACTTGTTTATGGAAAGACCGAAGAGATCCTCAGCCTGAGACACAAAATCTTGATCAGCCCCATGGGATTATCACATGAGAATACTTCCCGGAATCTGCCGCACATTTATTCATGGACCAAACATGCAATATGGTAATTAAATTTTAAAACTGTTACCACATTTATATAATCAACTCATTAATGCGTAGGCCTCATCAACTTTTTTTTTTATGGTGCCGCTTAATTACATATTGGTACTACAGGGACAAACTTCTTAAATTTGCCCAGAACTGGTTAAATAAATTCTAAATAATAAAGATGGAGCTAACTTTTATTTAACTAAAGTAGATTTGGCTCTCATAATGTTTCTAGATTTTATCTAAAATTAGGTGAAGACAGGACCAAATCATGCCCGGATATCATGGCTACGCAACTCATACCAGCAACCAATGTATATAATTGATCAAATTAGGGGAAAAAAAAAATACTATTTGGTGAATAAACTGTATTATTCTGAGCATCAATAATTGGCAGATTATGTTACAATTTATCAGAGAATCATTAACGTATAACAGTTTCATATTAAGAGAAAAATCAAACACCCTTCATCATCCTTCTTCCATTGAAGAAAAAACAAACACGGTTAATCGGAGACACTTTTTCCTTATTCTGTTCTAGAGAAAACTGCAATACTGTGGAGTAATGGGAGGAGTGGTAATCTATCTTTCAAGCTGTCTGTGTTTACTGTTTCTTTTATTTGTCATCAAGCTCTTAAACAAAATATGGTGGACTCCAATTCGTATACAGTCTCAGATGAGATCACAAGATATCAAAGGTCCTTCTTACAAATTCTTTCACGGGAACAACAAGGAGATCATGAACATGAAGAATGAAATGATCATGAGCAGTAGTCCCATGGAATTGTCACACCAAATATTCCCGATAACCGAGCCTCACATTTACTCTTGGATCAAGCTATACGGTACAAACTTCCTGATGTGGCATGGTTCTCAAGCTGAGTTAGTAGTTGCTGAACCTAAGCTGATCAAGCAGATTATGAACAATAACAGATCATTCCCCAAAAGAGAGCCTAGAGAATACCTGAAACTTTTAGGCAATGGGCTTGTGACTACTCGAGGGGAAAATGGCTTAAGAAGAGGAAACTGGCCGTCAGCGCTTTTCATGCGGAGAACTTGAAGGTACCTAAATCATTGCCTGTTCATTTTTCTTGTCATATATATATATATATATATAAGATGCCGCCGGCTTATTATTAATATGTATATGTATATATATATATATAATCTTTTGGTGTAGAATATGATTCCAGATATGATTGCAAGTGTGGATATGATGCTAGAGAGATGGAGAGACTATGAAGGCAAGGAGATTGACGCATATCGGGAGATCAAGGTTTTAACATCAGAAATAATCTCCAGGACAGCTTTTGGAAGCTGCTACCTGGAAGGGGAGAACATATTCAATATGCTAACGAAAATGGCTTACATTGTTGCCAAAAGAAAGTACAAACTTGAGATTCCTGGAATTGGGTATGCTTAATCTCTCTGATTCCCCCGTTTTTTATTTTTTATTTTTTCATAAATTTTAGTTTCCAGAGCCAAACTAATCCTCAATAGTGGAGAGAAATTTAATTAATTAACCCGCTTTTATGCATGATTGTTACAGTAAACTTTTGAAAAAAAATGATGATATTGAATCAGATAAACTTGAACAAGATATAAGAGATTCCATCATCAAGGTGGTGAAGAAGAGAGAACGCAATGTACTGACAGGAGAGGCAGAAAGCTATGGAAATGACCTTCTTGGAATACTAATGAAGGCCTATCACAGTGCGGATGAGACTCAGAAAATATCTTTAGATGACTTGATAGATGAATGCAAGACATTTTACGTTGCTGGAACGGATACAACAGCAAGCTTGCTCTCCTGGACTATTTTTCTTCTCGCAATTCATAGCGACTGGCAAGACAAAGCAAGGAAGGAGGTTCTGGAATTACTTGGCCAGCAAAATCCAAGTGCAGATAACATCTCCCGATTAAAGATTGTAAGCAAACAATAGATCATGATCATATTTCATCAATTCTGGAAGAATCTCTCTCTCTCTCTTAACTCCTCTCTAATTGTTCTTTTAGGTTGGTATGATTATCAATGAAACTTTAAGGCTGTATCCTCCTTTCGTCGTTTTTGCGAGGGAAGTTAAAAAGGAAGTGAAATTGGGTGACCTCATAGTTCCAGCTAACGTTGATGTAACCATTCCAGTAATAGCAGTTCACCATGACCCTCAAATATGGGGAGAAGATTTTCACCTTTACAAGCCAGAAAGATTTGCACAAGGAGTGCCTAAAGCTACAAGCAACAACATGGCAGCGTTTCTTCCCTTTGGTTTGGGACCCCGGACTTGTGTTGGCTTCAACTTTACAATCATAGAAGCCAAGATCGCACTCTCAATGATTCTGAGACGTTACAAGTTCACTCTGTCGCCAAATTATGTTCACTCACCCGTTCCACGTATCACACTTTGCCCACAACATGGAATTCAGGTCATGCTTCGTGCGTTGTAAATAGTATCACTACATGGTGGGTACTGGTGCTTACTAGCTCATCTTCATCTAGCGAATATAGAACGTCCTATTCTAGTTCTGGCAATTGTCCTTGACCCTCAACAGGGGCTTCAAGTAATATTTCACCCATCTAAAACTTTCTATTCTAGCCAGAATTACTAGCTAGAAATGGAAATGGCAGTTACACCTGTCTCTATCTAAAACTTGAAACCTTTAATGAATGTGTAAAGCCTTTTGTATTAGATTTGAAATTATTCTATTTGTTTTAAACTTGAGTCTTTAGAGTTGAATTTGAAAATTGTATAATCAACATAACTTTTCTGATTAATTATTTCATCCACTAGTTCGTCATATGAAAGCAATGTGGCAAATTGTCGAATTATGGACTCGTTAAATAATGGAAATTGTTGTATTACACTTGGTTGACAAAATATAGAATGACAACAGCATTTACTAAACGCAATATTTAAGTACTCATCGAAGAATCATGATCATTGAGAATATATTACAGAGAATAACATATAATTAACACCATTTAGACCCAATCATATGAGCTTTCTAATTATTTTAGCGTAAATTCAATAAGCTGGAATTTGTCACTATATGAATAAGAAGAAGCATAAGATAGATCCTTCTCCAATTGAAGAAAGTTATAATTACTTGGTTGGCTGTAATTTTTATAGAGATTAGAACAAAGGTTTGGGAAGTGATGGAGGCAGTGACTATCTACCTATCAATTTATTTTTGTTTGTTATTCCTTCTAGTTCTTATCAGGTTCATTAACAAACTATGGTGGAATCCAATTTGGACACAGTCTCAGATGAGATCACAAGGCATCAAAGGTCCTTCGTACAAGTTCATTCATGGAAACACCAAAGAGATCATTAATATGACAAATGAAATCATGAGCAGTCCGATGGAATTGACACATCAAATCTTCCCCAGAGTCTATCCTCACGTTTACTCTTGGATCAAGCTATACGGTAACTCCAATGTGTTTCTAAACATTTTGGTTTTATTATATTTGATTAAGAGGATTTTTACAATAATTTCGTTGATGATCCGGTGAAGGTACAAACTTCCTTATGTGGAATGGTCTTCAACCTCAATTAGTAGTCGCTGAACCTGACCTTATCAAAGAGATACTAAACGATAAAGACAGAGCATACCCCAAAAGGGAGCCTACAAATTTTATAAAGAAGTTTTTGGGGGACGGGCTTGTAACAACCCAAGGTGAAAAATGGTTCAAGCAAAGGAAACTGGCCAACCACGCTTTTCATGTAGAGACCTTGAAGGTAAATGCATGATAATTTGGCCTATTAGTACATGAGCAGTTTTTGTGCAAATTAATGCAAAGATTTTTTTCTTCTTCTTCTCTTGTAGAGTATGATTCCAGATATGATTGCAAGCGTGGAGATGATGCTAGAGAGATGGAGAGACTAAGAAGGCAAAGAGATTGATGCATACAAAGAGTTCAAGGTTTTAACAACAGAAATAATATCCAGAACCGCTTTCGGAAGCAGTTACTTGGAAGGGGAGAACATTTTCAATATGTTAACAAAACTGGCTTTCTTCATTTCCAAAAACGAGTACAAAGTTAGAATTCCTCTAATTGGGTATGCTTAGTCACTATGATTCCCTTCTCTTTTCTTTTTTTTCAATAAATTTTAGCTGCCAGAGCCAAATTATCATTTAACTGAACCACCTTTTGTGTATAATTGTTGCAGTAAACTTGTGAAAACACGCGATGATACTGAGTCAGACAAAGTTGAACAAGATATACGAGATTCTGTCATCAAGATAGTAGAGAACAGAGAAAAAAATGTGATAACAGGAGAAGTAGATAGCTATGGAGATGATCTCCTAGGAGCACTAATGATGGCCTATCACGATGTGGATGTGAATCAGAAAATATCTTTAGACGATCTAATTGATGAATGTAAAACATTTTAAGTAGCTGGACAGGAAACCACGGCAAGCGTGCTCTCTTGGACAGTTCTTCTTCTTGCAACTCACAACGATTGGCAAGACAAAGCAAGGAAGGAGGTCCAGGAATTGTTTGGTCAACAAAGTCCAAACGCAGATAACATCTCACGGTTAAAGATTGTAAGCACACCATATATTAGTTATAACGATCAAATTTCAACAATTTTGTCTTAAATGTGAATTAACTTTCTGTGCCGTGTCCTTTTAGATTGGTATGATTATCAATGAAACTTTAAGGCTATATCCTCCAGCTTTTCACATTCTGAGGAAAGTGCAAAAAGAAGTCAAATTGGGAAAGTTCATAGTTCCAGGCAATTTGGATATAACCATTCCAGTAATAGCAGTTCACCATGACCCTCAAATCTGGGGAGAAGATGCCCACCTATTCAAGCCGGAGAGGTTTGCAGAAGGAGTGGCTAAAGCTACAAACAATAACGTGGCAGCATTTATTCCTTTCGGTTTGGGACCTCGGACTTGTGTTGGCTTGAACTATGCGATTACAGAAGCCAAGATTGCACTATCTATGATTCTGCAGCGATACAAGTTTACCCCGTCACCAACTTATGTTCACTCACCAGTTGCCATTATCACAATTAACCCACAACATGGACTTCAAGTCTTGGTTCATCGTCTGTAGGAACTAAGGTCCAGTTTGAGACTGGTTGACTTATAAATAAAAGAATTTGCTTCTGTTGTACCCAAGAAATAATTAATTGTACCAAAAAAAAAAAAAACAACTAATTGTTTATGTTGTGCTCAAGAAGTATGCATGCGCAGATAAACATGGCGTTTATGTTAGAAAATGTTAAAAGATTGTAGACTGAGGTGTCCCAGAATCAGGTGACACATACAATGTACACAGAAGAACTCAAACCCTAAAATGGAATGAATGCTGCCATGTTATTTTCAATATGTTGGCTTGAACAATTTAATTATTTTTTTCTGTTATGTTAGTGTAATACCCACATATTTTTGCATACTTGTTCGTAGTTATAATGAAAATATTAATTTTTATCTTATTTCTTTTATGTTACTTTTAATTTTGAAATAAGAATTGATTCAGAAGTTTAGTAACTTTCCGTAATTAATTTGTGGACCTGTCTACCTTACAGATTCTGTAAGTAACGGACATGCAATCTCAATCGTTCAATGTGGATAGAGAAAGATGGAGGGTTGGGAACGGTCAGAAAAATAATGCTAAAAAATAACCCAAAGCATGGGAAACCGGCTTTAATGGTTTATGTGCAACCGGATGTGAAAAGTAACAAAAGACACGTGGCTGGAGAAATGTACAGAAATAATTGACGCGTTCCATTTTTTAGCAAACGAGTTTGATTGGGAATTGTTTCGATGTTTTGTGATTTATTATTTTGAGTTGATTTATTTTTGTTTCATGAATAATATTTTGTGTTCAATGGTCAAGTCAACTTATTTAACTTGTTCAATTTATTTAAGCATGCTAATTACGCTTTTAATTATTAATTAAGTTATGAATTATTATGTTGGTGCATGTTATAGTTTGAAACAGATTGATTAATGCCAGATGTTTTATTTTAATTATGCTGTCGAATGTTAGCTTGGCCATTTTTAAATAGTTTGTTGATTTATTACTTTGCGGTTTTTGTTTTATTGTTATTTTATCACTAATAATATGTTTTTGATTGGAAAATTTTAACAAAATTTAATTTTTTTTTGTTTAAGCAGGTTATTTAAGCATGTAATTAAGACTTAAATATTAATTCTTATGCACCTTCATGTTATGGTAATTTCTATGTTATTATGTCCAATAATTTCAAGTTATAGAAAACGGTCATTTCAGTATTTGTCAAAATAAATTGGGTCAAATAGCAAATCAGACAAGTTCTCCATGCAGTATTGATAATATTTATTGTTTTAAGCAACGAAAAGTAAAACTTTAAATATATTATAGTTTTATTAACGTTTTGACAATTTTATTTATATTAATTTTTTGGTTAAACTAAATATTAGTTACTGTAAAATTTCTAACGTCCTCGTGTTATTATGTGTGTTTTATTTGTTTCTGATAAATTTGTATGTCCAATTTACAATATAATTTTATTTTCAAATTTATCCCGGTTACTTTAAAATCCGCGATCCCCCTGTTCGCACTAGATGGAGATCCATGGCCATTCTCACCTTCTGAGCCCAATTCAATAAACATGCTTAAGCAAATAAGGAGCATCGTGTGGATTGACACATGGATAGGGTTGAAACTTATTTGGATACAATATTTAAATCACTTGCTTTTTCACTCCCATTTCCATGTGTCCACTCCCGGGCAACTTATCCTTTAAATTTGGTGGCCCCGCATGATCCCGGTTGGCTGAATTATGTACTGTGCTTTGTAAACTATTTTATCATATTTCCATATGTTGTGCCTTGCTTTATGACATATGTTGTATTAATAACTATGTAATCATTATATGATATTATTCCCAAGTTAGGTCCATAGTTTTATTAATTGCCAACGTTATCGTTGAATGACCTTATAATTTTATTAATTGCCAACGTTTTCGTATAATCATGTTCAAATGGTAAAAACTTAGCTGATATAACCACAATTTATCACCCCCATTACGATCTACCTACGTTACAGATTCTATACCAAACATATCTTCGAAATATAAGTCACCAACTTATATTTTGTCACATGTCCGAAGCGTAATGCATTTGAGCAGGCTTTACAGGTTCATGTCGGATTGCAGAGTTTTAAAGCAACATTTTGAAAATGAAAATCCTCATCTACGTTTTCAACATGGTAAAATTATTTGAACTGCTCCTCTACTTAATCTGTACATCAAAATATTAGTATTTATTTCATTACTTAAATAAATATTTTTATCATAGAAACCAATGATTAAATAGGATTAGTAATTATGATGTACATAATTATATGAGGAAGACATATACATCTCAGTAATTGGTGTTTACTTAATTTTATAAATAAATTTGTTTTTTACTAGAAATTGTTATTTTTTCCTCATAAATGAGTAATAAAAATTGTTTTTCGCTAAAATATAAATTTTTTTAGCGTTGTCTAAAATAATATCATTGGTAACAATGAGACAACTTATTCCATGAATTTGCAATAAAATCTTTTCATCAGACAAGTACCTCATGACTAATTACCATTCCAAAGGTGGGAGTAGAATAGTAATCACATAATTGAGTCCAAATCCCCCGTATCTTTTCTATTAAACATATCCATCATGTATTGTATTATATATCAAGAGTAAATTATAATGTTTTATATTAATTTAATACTTAATTTATAATGTTAATTTCAAATTATATACATATTTAATGATTAAATGAATTCAAATATAATTTTTTTAATGTGAATTTATATTTCATTTTTTGTATAATTTATTATTTACATTATTAATTTATTTTTCATTTATCAAATATAACTACTTTTTTTTATTAGGCTGTTTAATTAAATTATGAATATAATCTCATACTAAATAATCTCATTGACGGTTTAATTGAATTATGAATATAATCTCATACTGACTAATCTCATTGCCGCCCTTAGGATAGTTTCCTTTACAGAATTGAGATTAGCTTGTGAGGCATAGGATAACTAAATTCTAATACTCCTGAAACCACCAAATATGAGACCACAAAAAAATTTGAATAAATAGTCCAATCCCCTTTCTAATCCTCCAACCAAACACACCCATTATGTCTTTCCCGTTGTGAGCCATTTCGTTTTAATTACATTGGTCGTGCTTTCGTTTATTCATTTTCTGCGGCCCATGTGTTTCCTAATTGTGGGCCGCGACTTTCAATACAATACCATCACGCGGTCATTATCCATTGGAACGTGTTCTATCGGTAGTAAACCAATAAACCTTACACAAGTCCACATGCAGTTTGTTGTGAATCTATTGAATCCTTCGATCATTTGCAATTTAACACTTGTGTTTTCACTATTCTTCAGCCGTGAAATCCGTTATCGGCATAACTTATCATTTCCCATCGGGGTCGTCAACTGAATATCATAACGCCACAGACCTTAATTGCTACGATGTTTGATGTTCGCCTTTTAACAATCATTTTCCTAACATTCCGGGCTTAATATAATTCAGCCTTCACCTTTGAACGGCCCAATTAATTTCATTGCGTTACTCACGTGTTCGACAATAACTCCAATTTTAACCAATCCAACTATTACAAATTGCTTTTGTGTTGCCTAACAATTTTGTCCGTTTACCATTACGGATCTTTTCATAGCAAGTGTTCAACCCTCAAGACAAAAATATTTTAATGTTTTCCGCCATCTTTGTCAATCCCTTTAACTTTACAAATACCACCTCTACGAAGATTAAAATGAGTCCCATTGGTAATAATTACCAAAAGCATTAATACTTTTGGTAATCTACACTGCTGTTAAGGTAAATTCACAGAAGGTTGAGATTTACAACTGATATATATTGATGTTATTTTAGCAAAATAGTCGGAGCCCGATACTACACACCAGCTCCATATGATACTGCTAGAGATGAAGAGGGTCATGGATCTCACACTGCCTCTACAGCTAGTGGAAATGAAGTGAAGGGTGCTAGTTTTTATGGAGTGGGACAAGGCACTGCAAGAGGAGGTGTTCCTTCTGGAAGAATTGCTGCATATAAAGTCTGTTTTCCTGGTGGGTGTGATTCAGCGGGCGTATTGGGTGCTTTTGATGATGCTATTGCTGATGGTGTTGACATTATAACAATATCAATAGGAGGAGATTCTGCAGTTGACTTTAGCGAGGACGCCATTTCAATTGGTGCTTTTCATGCGATGCCAAAAGGAGTGCTGACCTTAAATTCAGCTGGCAATAGTGGTCCAGGTTTGACAGCTAGCGTAGCTCCGTGGTTGATGTCAGTAGCGGCCAGTACTACAGATCGCCTATTTGTTGATAAAGTTGCTCTTGCAAATGGAAAGGCAATATCTGTAAGAATCAAAGTTCTTGTATTTGCAAGTCTATATGCATCCAAACTTTCTATAAGCATTCTAACTATCTCTATACTCCAGGGATATTCAATTAATTCTTTCGCTATGAAAGGAAGAAGATTTCCGCTGGTATATGGGAAAGAAATTTCTGAATCATGTCAAGAACTTTCCTCTCAGTACGTTATTCTTAATGTTTCATTGCGAATCTTTTTCTGCTTAATGTTTCATTTCATATCTTTTTCTTCCTCGTACAAAAACAGGAAAATTTGGAAATTTTGTTCAATTTCAGGGAGTGTAATCCAGGGTGCGTTAACGGTAGCTTAGTCAAGGGAAAGATTGTTATATGTCAATCATTTAAAAACTATCCTGAGGTTCGCAAAGCTGGTGCTGCAGGATCAGTCTTGTTAAACAACGAATTCGACAAAGTTTCCTTTGTTGTTTCATTGCCAGCAGTGGCCGTATGCCAGGATAGCTTGAGCAGCCTTATTTCCTACAAGGAATCTACAAAGTATA
Source organism: Citrus sp. QX-2021 (assembly GCA_030444885.1). Classification (NCBI taxonomy): domain Eukaryota; kingdom Viridiplantae; phylum Streptophyta; class Magnoliopsida; order Sapindales; family Rutaceae; genus Citrus; species Citrus sp. QX-2021. The sequence goes on along the minus strand of JAUJEF010000551.1, from coordinate 26,190 downwards.
TATTTTATATCCTTACGAAGATGTTATTATTTCATTTTATTTTTTCCAAAAATATTTCACTCTTTGTATCTGGATTATAGAACGCCTGTAGCAGAAATATTAAAAACTGAAGCAGTTAAGGATTTTGATGCCCCTGTTGTCGTTGGCTTTTCTTCACGCGGCCCAAATGCAATTGTACCAGAAATCTTGAAGGTATACATTATTTTCAAACTTACCGTTGTCACCTATGTAAATACGATTATGAATTATACTGATCTGATGCTCAAAAATCATTTCAGCAAGACATCAGTGACCCTGGAGTAGATATATTGGCCGCATTTTCACCTCTTGCTCAAGCTTAAACTTCAGCACACACCGTGGATCCAAAGTGATAATTATTTTTGGAGGGGTGTTTCACACCATGCTGTTGCAGGAGATGCATCGTCACCTCGCTTGCTATATGCACCAGTCTGAATAATATTTCCCTACACTGGAAGCGTAATGTTTTTTTACCAATTTCAGTGACGGGTTACCGGTCAGCTACCGGGAGGAATTCAGTTTGTCACCGGAAGAAAACCGGAATGGCTGGTTCCATATATTTTCTCCCGTTCCATCCGCCGTCCACGTGCCACGCATCCATATCTCTTCTTGTCAACTCACAGGCCGTTACTTACAGAATCTGTAAGGTAGACAGGTCCTTAATTTGTACTCAACTTCTCTCACTTCTATAACCGCTGTTAACTTTTCTTTATATGAAACTAAAATCAGTTTTTGCTGGATTATAGGCCACTCACTTTGTACTTCAAATTTCCTTAAGAAACTTAAGCATTTTCTGCTTTCTTTGATTTCGGTAAGTGAATTCTTTTAATAGTTTGAATTTTGAGTAGTATGAAAGATAAATTTTTTTATCTTTATCGATGTTCGAGCATCTAAGAAATATCTTGTTATAAAATCAGAAAGGGAATTTAAATTATTTGAAAACGATTTGCTTATTTTTTAGATTTCTTATATAGTCTTTTTGCCAATTTTATTTCTTTTATAATTGATGTATTTTGTTGAACTTTTTAAAATTTGTTAATCACATGTTAAACTACGGTTATTTAATTCTCGTGGATTTTAGCATTGAATAAGGGATTTAGAATTTGAAGGAAATTTAGAAGAAAATTTGTTTCTGAATGTCGTCATTCTTGACCTTGAAACAGCGGTACTTTTATAACTTTGGATATATGAAGGATAAAATTTTGAATTTTGGATATAGTTAAATACACATATGGACGAGTCTCTCTATAAATTTTCATAACTTTTGGTGGCCTGTTGGATTGCTAGGTTGTCGAGAAAATCTTCATTATTTACTGAAGGAAGATTCCGGCAGAAAGACCTTTGAGTATTGAAAATTCATAACTCTGAACATACAAGGAATAAAATTATGAATTTTTGGGTAGTCATACTAGACATCTGTAGTTTTGATATGGTATAATGTTTGAGAATTTTGAAGTTCATTTGGCCTTCCAAACATTTTGTGAAATTCGGTTCAAATTTTGGTAGTTTAGGAATTGGAGATTGAGTTCACTACTTTCCTGGAAATAGATGTTTTAACCTATTAAGTAATAAATTCTGATGTCTAGGGATTAATTAGTTCACATGCAGAGATAATATTATGGAAAATATCAGAATTTTTGTTTAAATTTCCTTAAACATTTTAAATATATTTTGGATGCCGACTGTTATGCAAAATTTTAGTGATTCATCTGTGATAAGGATTTCAAACAAGGTTTTGATTTATTCTATATAGATTTAATGATAGATTAGCATATGTTTCGATCTTAAGATGTGTTGGTGATATTTCGGATTAATAAGTGAAAGGTTAAGATTTACTTTGAAGCCAAGTAGGTAGACCTGTCTATGATGAACTCTTTCGTTTTTCAAAAGTTGTCCAAATTAATTTTTTTGCTACTATGTATGTTTTTGTAAATTTGTTTCTGTAACTAAATAAATATTTAAATGATCTTTGTTCGAGTTTAGACAAGTTTGAATTAAAAGTTTGCATTTAAAGAGTATAGGTTGTATGGCAGCCACCTTTCGAGAACCAATATGCCGTGAAATACCATGTGCGGATCGCTATATTAATTAAAGTTTGTGTTTAATGAATGTAATTTAAAAATTTTAGCTCAATGTTGGTAGTTATTTCTAATATGATATGTTCTATTTTGGTCAGATCATCAAGAGCAACAAGTGACTTTCACTAATAAAATTTTGTTTTGTTGCCCAAATTATATGTTCTTATTTATGCTAGGTCAGCATGGGTGCAAGTGACACTACCTGATATAAGTCCATATGATATATCATGATATGATATATGTTCCGATATGTTTTGACATGATATATATATCCCAATATGTTTTGATATGATATATATATCCCAATATGTTTTGATATGATAAATACTTCTAGATTTGACTTGAGTTCAAAGATTATTTTATTTAAATTTATTTTAAGCAAAATAGTGTTCAGCCAATCTTATATCCAAAGGTTCATGTATTTGTTCTGAATTTAAAGTTAAACTGAATTTTTGAAAATATTGAATTTCTACTTACTGAGTATGAAAGCTCACCCATTGCCAATCAATCTTTCTTAGACAATAATAATTATTAGTTTGAAGGATCTTTAAAAGCAAGCTTTGGGGAGAACATTGCTTTGACTTGAGATTTTAGACTAGGTTCTATGTTTATATATGTAATTGTAAGACTTCATTTTAGTACTAGATGGGTTATTATTAGATTATATTTGATGATTTGTTTTACTGTGCATAATTGTGTTTGAGAATAAAATTTTGGAGATTTAGAACATAAGGATCTAGGGTGCGTTTATAATTTAAATTGGACTAGCGTTAGTAAACACTAGCTGCGGTAGTTTTGAAGATATATTGATCTGATTTTTCATTCATATAATGGAAAATCTATTATATTTTTAATAATTTTGTGAAAAATATTATTTAAAATTTATATTTACTACATATTATTAACTTTTGTTTTATATTGTAGCTTAAAAGTTACAGTACCTCAATTCCAAAAAGAGACTTAATTCCCCTTGAACTCGATGTGTGCTTTTGGCACTATTTGAGCCCGGAGTGTTACTGTTAGATCTGAGTTTATTATTTTGTTTGCTTAATTTTTTTTTAAATACAAGAAAACAGAAAAATTAAAGAAACGGTTGCTTGCCTGTTATATTTCTTTTATTCAGTAAATCAATATTTTCAAGTAATATTTCACCGAAGCAAATACTGCTAATGATTAAGAAAGCTAGAACTAAAATAAAAGAATGATGTGGACTCAATCCCATCTGGGTCAATTATTGATAATAAAAAATAGATGTAGTTTATTATTATTCGCATAACTTTTCTGATGAATTATTTCATCCACTTCGCTAGATTATGCAATGTGACAAATTGTAATTTAAATTATTGAAAATGTTTATGTTACTCTTTTGGACAGGCATAAAATTTTAGCATATTTAAATTTGTTCTGACAAATTAGAGAATGACAGCAACATTTACTAACCACAAGAATTTGTTTGTCGGCAAGTGATATATCAATGAACGAATATATATTTAAGCAAGCAATGAAGCAAGAACCAGATCCTTCTTCCATTGAAGAGAGTAATGACTCAATTGTGGCTGTGATTTTATAGAGAAAAGAACAAGGTCTTCGGTTGTGCCCGAAGCAGAGATGATAACATATATTACAATATGTGTGTGTTTGTTTTTCCTGTTAGTTCTCATCTGGTTCATTAACAAAGTATGGTGGACTCCAGTTCGCATACAGTCTCGGATGAGATCACAAGGTATCAAAGGTCCTTCTCACAAATTCATTCATGGAAGCACCAAAGATATCCTCAACATGAAAAATGAAACCATGAGAAGTCCTATGGAATTGTCACATCAAATATACCCCCGAGTCTCTCCTCACGTTTACTCTTGGATCAAGTTATACGGTAACTCCAATCTGTTTCAAAATATTAACTGTCTAATTGTTTGTAAAATGATCTTTGCCTTAATTTTAACCGTCTAATTGTTAGATTTGATTGAAAAGCTTTTTGACTCGCTGAAGGTAAAAACTTCCTTATGTGGTACGGTCTTGAAGCTCAATTAGTAGTCACTGAACCTCAGCTGATCAAAGAGATACTGAGTGACAAACATAGAGCTTACCCAAAAAGAGAGCCTAGAGAATATACAAAGAAACTTTTAGGGAACGGTCTTGTAACGGCCCAAGGTGAAAAATGGTTTAAGCAAAGGAAACTGGCCAACCATGCTTTTCATGCCGAGACCTTGAAGGTAAATCAATTCATTTTTCTTCTGCCGCTGGGTGCATCTAAGATTATACTAGTTTACTTTCACCATTACTAGTTAAGGCATGTTTGGTATTGAGATACTGTAACTTTTAAATGATAACTATTGTAGAATATAGATGTTGTGAAAAGAAGTTGTAACTATAAAATAAAAGTTAATAGTATGTAATAAATATAATTTTCAAATAATAATTTTGATAAAATTGGTAAAGATATAATAATTTTTTTAAGTGTAAAATCAAATTAACTTAACTTTCAAGTTACAGCAGCTATTGTTTATCAAATACTTTAATACCGTAGTTTTTTAACTACAGTTGTTCAATTTCAATCTCAAATAGTCTTAGTTAAGTAAAATATTAGTCAATGCGGTTAAAGGCAATGAAAGATTTTTCTTATTTCTACTTCGTTTGTAGAGTATGATTCCAGATATGATTGCAAGTGTGGAGATGATGCTGGACAGGTGGAGAGATAACGAAGGCCAGGAGATTGACGTATACCAAGAATTCAAGATTTTAACATTAGAAGCAATATCCAGGACAGCTTTTGGAAGCAGCTACTTGGAAGGAGAGAACATATTCAATATGTTAACGAAATTGACTTTCTTCATTTCGAAAAACGAGTACAGAGTTAGAATTCCTGTAATTGGGTATCCTTAATCTCTCTATTCACCTGTTTTCTTTATAAACTTTATTTGCCAGAGCCCAATTAACAGGCTTCCTTGATTCTTGATAGTCACAAGGATCATTTATCTAATTGAACCATTTTATATATACAATTGTTGCAGTAAACTTGTGAAAACACACGACGATATTGAATCACACAAAACTGACCAAGACATACGAGATTCAATCATCAAGATAATAAAGAAGAGAGAAAGTAATGTTATGACAGGAGAAGTAGAGAGCTACGGGAGCGATCTTCTTGGAGTACTAATGCAGGCCTATCACAATGTGGATGAGACTCTGAAAATATCGTTAGATGATCTAATTGATGAATGCAAGACATTTTACATAGCTGGACATGAAACCACCGCAAGCTTGCTCACTTGGACAGTTCTTCTACTGGCAACTCACAACGATTGGCAAGACAAAGCAAGGAATGAGGTTCTGCAGTTATTTGGCCAGCAAAGTCCAAACGCAGATAACATCTCCCGATTAAAGATTGTAAGCAAACCATAGATTATGACCTTATATTGTTCATTAAGTTCGGTAGAATGAATTTTTCAGTTTAATGCATAAAGAATTTGTCCTGGCAGATGAGTATGATTATCAATGAATCTTTAAGGCTATATCCTCCCGTGGTTTTAATTCTGAGGAAAGTGAAAAAAGAAGTCAAATTGGGGAAGTTCGTGATTCCAGCAGATGTGGACATAACCATTCCAACTCTAGCAGTTCACCATGACCCTCAAATATGGGGAGAAGAATTTCACCTTTTCAAGCCAGAAAGATTTGCTGGAGGAGTGGCTAATGCTACAAACAACAACATGGCGGCATTTATTCCTTTTGGTTTGGGACCTCGGACTTGTGTTGGCTTCAACTATGCAATCATGGAAGCCAAGATTGCACTCTCAATGATTCTGCAGCAATACAAGTTTACTCTGTCACCAACTTATGTTCACTCACCAGCGTCAATCATCACACTTAGACCACAGCATGGACTTCAAGTCCTGCTTCATGCTCTGTGACAAGAATTTTAAGGGTTGATGCTCTGAGAGGGTTCAAAAATTTCGCAAATTTCTTCAAATATATAAACAGGGACCACAGCATGAACGCAAACACTTCAGCCGTAAGAAAGCAGAAGTGACTTGGCCATTTTTCCTTCAATGCTTTTGTCATTCAAGCAATAAAATAAGAGAACGCTTTGTAGTCATTCCGACACGGATCAATTATTGATGCCCAGAATATTATAGTTTATTATCACATAATTTTCTGATTAATTATTTCATCCAGTGGCGATAGATTTAGCCAATACCAGTGTGGCAAACAATAATTGGGTATCCAATCGTTTACATTATGCTAATCCTTAGTCTACTGTTATGAAATTTAGCATATCAAAATTGGTTTGTGCAAATAAAGGATGACAACATCATTTTCCTAACACATATTTTTATGGCCATAAAATTCATTAATCAATGAAGCAAGAATCATAATCATTTTGAATATCTTATAGAAAATTATATATAACTTGTACTACTCAGATTAATTAGGGATTATTTAACACGTGCTCGTGATAAATATTTCATAAGCTTCTTCCATGGAATCAATCAGTTGACAGTAATCTTGTAGAAAAAGGTCCTCGGGGTTTCGGGTTGTGATGTGAGCAGCGATAATCTACTTGCAAGCTGTCTATGTTTGTCTTTCTTCTAGTTCTCATCACTGTCATCAGGTTCATAAACAAACTATGGTGGACTCCAATTTGCAAATAGTCCGCATGAGATCAGAAGGCATCAAAGGTCCTTCATACTTTTAATTAATGAAAAGAAGTGAAACTGGGGAAGATATTTTATTCCAGCTAATGTAAATAACTAAATATAACCATTCCAGTTCTAGCAGTTCACCGTGACCCCGAGTACAGAAGCCAAGATTGCAGCGATACGATTCCACTCCGTCACCAGCTTATTCTCATTCACCCATTCAAGTTATATCACACCGAGCCCTCAACATGAAATTCAAGTCAAACTTCATGCTTTGTGAAAAGAATACTAGAATTCTGTAATTATGTCCATTATAGGGTTCTTAATTTCTTATAGTAGTAAGTTCTACCGAGCACCCAACCTCAGACACTGTTTACGGTTGAATTCAACAATAAGCATTCTTGTTTTGGTTGATTTTGTATGGACACATTACAATTGCCACTAGAATTTCGCAAAGCAACAAACAAAAGACAATTAACTAAAAGAAGTTTTTATTTAAATACTAACATTTGTCCACATCCTTCATTATCCTAGCCAAATTGCCTTATTTTCAAAGGTAGGATAAGCAAAAGGAGCCTTCTTTCAACAGCCAGAGTAGTTGTCCCTTATAGACCGGATAACCAAAAGGAGCTCAAAACAAAGAGGTAACATGCATAAAAAAGTACCAACACAACAAAAGGTTATAGTTACAACTTTCAAAAATGAAGTAGCAGTTCCCACATGCAAAAATTAAAAGCTAAAATATGCACCCTTCTTCCGCAACTCAACCAAAAACAAACATGATAAAGTGAGGTACTTTACAGTAATGATTCTCTGCCTAAGTATTTTAGAGAGAAAAAAAAAAAAGAAAAAAAGAAAGAAAAACAACAACAACTACACAGCTTTATAAATACAATTTGCTGAGTGAGTGTTTCCTAAAGAATGCTAAAAGATACCATATGAAAAAATCAGAGGCACTAGCCATGTCAATTTCCAAACATCACCAGCTAAAAAGAATTGGTGTATAAAATCCTTTTGTTAGCATTCAGTGACATGCAGTCAATAAAAATTTCTCCCTCATCCGAGAAATAAGCTTAAATTTTTCCTCAGCTTCAACCTGCTGTCGAACATCAGTCTTTGATGCCCGGTCAGGGTGAAATCTTAACAAAGCTCGTTTATAAGCTGCATGCACCTGAATTGGCCAATACCCTTCATTAAAATATTAAGGACAACAAGAATAATTAACATACAAGATTGACATGAGTTGTCTTTATGACCGCTATCTCATGACTTCACAATGCAATAATTAGACCAAACCCATACAATTACAATTCAGAAGAATCTAGGAGCTGTAAAAGTTGCATATCACAAGCCAATAATCATGAATAGTATCATACTGTTTCCATATCATATGCAGGGGCACAAAATTCAGAGGAATCATCCATGAAATATACAAAGCAATTAGATTAACCATGTTTAAGTCTGGAGCTCATAACAGAAGGTACTTAAGTTATTTTTGGGTATCTAAGGAGAAAGCTTCTTTAAGTTCATAGCAAAATAAAAATTTCTTATCACACCCCTTAACTAAAATTTTTTAAATGCACAAAACACTTTAAAAGAGCACTTTTTTAATTTGTGGCCACATAACCAACACCTTTTCCTAACACACTAAGACTTCACCCAAATTTCACCAAAAGTAATCAATCACAATAAAATTTAAAAATAAATAAAATCTAACTTACCTCCTGTGACAAGGGACGAAAGCTGCCTCCCACATGTATTCCCAAGGCACGAAGTAATGAGGCCATATCTATGCATGTGGTTTCCAATTTACAAAGCTCCTTTCTCACTTCAATACGGATTTTCTCTTTTAAGTTCATATTTTCCTCATCCTGAATTTGGCACCACTAGTTAGCATATTTATCAAAAAAAGGGGAAAACCCCACAAAAGTATAGCATTTTAAATAGAAGACAATGACATGCAAGTTGACAAGATAAAATTGAACCTTCTTTTGCGTCTCCCTAATTTCTTCAAGTCGTTGTTTTTGCCTTCTCTCCATGTAACCAAGGTAACATTTGTCGTCCCAATGAAACAGTAAACGCAGAGGTAATGTGATATCTTGGAACAATGTCAATTGTGTCAGAACCCCACTTAGATACATATTGCACCGCATTGAAAGACAATGACCTGTAAAAGGGTCAATGCTCCAATTAGTGTGTCACACCCAAACGTTTTTAAATTGGGAGTCTCTTTACAGATTTCCAGATGTTCAATGAAACTTATCTTCAATCATACATGTTAAACTTTTTGTGCAGTTTATAGGGCGACCATGGGTACGTCAGAGCTAAACATACAAACGGACAATGGTCACATAGGCATGCCAAGCAATTTTTGCTGTGTTGTTGTTGAATACTGCCATGGGGGATGCACTGAAGTCTTACCTCATTAAGAACCGGAGAAGGAAGCTAGCTTTCAAAGTAGTTATTCAGCTGGCACTGGATCTTGCACGAGGGTAAACTTCTCATGCCTTATCTGTATAATGAATGCTTATCTGTTCTTCAAATCTGTCACGTTTGAAACTGCAACGGGTTTGCATTTTGCATATGAAAGTAATCTGTAATTTAGATTATTTAAGCTCGCTTCTCCATTTCATAGGTTAAGCTATCTTCAGTCCAAGAAAATCGTCCACAGAGATGTTAAAACAGAAAACATGCTACTGGACAAGACCCGTACAGTGAAGATAGCAGATTTTGGGGTTGCTCGCCTCGAAGCTTCAAATCCTCATGATATGACTGGGGAGACTGGAACACTTGGTTACATGGCCCCAGAGGTATTCAGCTGAGTATCTTGAATTTGAACTCTGCAATAGTCTTACTCTCTCTCTTGCACGCCTACGATCATTGTGAGGGTAAATAGGTAAATCAATGAATTCAAGGGGCCCTGGTTATTAGTGCATTTGAAGAGTGTGGATGCTATTCACCTTGTTAGGGTGTTAGATAAAACTTGCATTCTTAGCATTGATCAACCCCAACACATGACTTGTGCTTTCCTAGTGGTATTTGATAACTTTGGAAAAGATATGTCACTCTTTATGTTACTTAAAGGCCAGTTCCAATCACATTATAAAAGATGATTTTCTCTTTAAAAATTTAAGCAACTTATGGATACAGTTTTTGCAACGTATTTATATTTTGCATCAGTGATTGGCTTCACGGTGCATGGTTCTTTAAAATCCTAAACAATCTGTGTCTAACTTATTAACGACGACTTTGAAATGGACAGGTTCTCAATGGCAGTGCATACAATAGGAAAGTGCGATGTCTACAGCTCCCGTATCTGCTTGTGGGAGATATACTGCTGTGACATGCCCTATCCTGACCTCAGTTTTTCGGAAGTGACATCAGCTGTTGTCCGCCAGGTAGATTAAATGAAACCTTTAAAACTACAGATGGGAGTACTTCTTGATAATATTGCTATAGTTTATTTACAATATGCTCTTTTGATAATCATATCACAGTTTATTTCTAAGAGATTTTGCTGAAGGGCAATTCTAATATACATATGTAAAACTTGCAGAATTTGAGGCCAGAGATACCTCCGGGATGCTGCCCAAGCTCTCATGCAAAATGTGATGAAGCGATGCTGCTGGGATGCCAACCCTGACAAACGTCCTGAGATGGATGAGGTTGGTAACCATGTTAGAGGCCATTGACACATCCAAGGGTGGAGGCATGATCCCGGTTGATCGTGCCCTCAGGGTTGTTCATGTTTCCGGCAAATATCGAGGACCCTGGAAAGGAGTTGCCCCTAGAGTTAAGTACAAGATGTGTTTATGATACAAACCAAGTTCTGATACCCAAGTTGTAATTTAATTCAATTGAAAAAGAAAGGGATCTAAGAGCTGGATGGCACAAAAAAAAAATGTGGGAGGCTGTAGGCTAGGAGGAGGAAATCTGGCATGGTATTTGGTTTCTGTTAGGTGATGTATTCTGTAAAGGTTTCTCAGTTCCTTTTTCTTGTCCTCTAAGAAAAACAGTTACGGTATGGATTAGCTTGACAATTTCCTATAATGAGCTTAGATTACCAATTGATATGGTAATGGATCAGTTAACTGAATGTACACCTCTGCTCAATGACGAGATTTGGTAAGAGTAACAAAATTTAGTTAGCAAGAAAATCGGATGATCCTTGGAGAAAAGGCTAATAATTTTTACAAGTGATGACTGGTCTACACTTTTATAGAGTTTGGAAGAAGCAAAATTTTGAAAATCCATGGTTTAATTTGACACTTCTTGCCCATAGGCTATAGTAGAGTCCAACAATCGTACCCTCTAATTGGATGGTGAGTCCAATAATGGTACCTAAGGATACCATATTCCACTACTTTTAAGTATTGTCAGAATATTCGAATTTCAATAAATTTTGTTGTTTGGTCTGATCATATGACAGTGACTACGGAGAATTATTAGTCAAACCCACTGTTATATGTAAGAAATGTCAAATTAAGCTACGGATTTTTCCAAGTGCTTCTTCAAAATTCCTTGCAGAGTGAACCAATCATCACTTAGTTAAATTTAATAGCCTTTTCTCCAGGGATCATCCTAGAATTCTGGTATTACTAAAGAATACGATAATTCTGTCATTTGTGGAATCTGTGATAACTCAGCTGCCGAATAGCATGCTTACGATACCATTTTCCAGGACAAGTTTATTCAAGATTACATACTTTTCTAAAGCAAGCAAGCAACCACAGAATTATGGATCTCCGTATCATTCACTCTACAATCTTCTGTCAAAAATATGTCCAATGTTATCAAAGGAATTTTCATTTAATGCAAATCTTATTGTCAAAGCGATAAACTAGTTTGCAAATAAATTAGGGGGTCACACTAGTAACGTTCAAAAGAATGCACCGTCGTTTTGATTACTACAATTCTCTCGAAAGGAAAAAAAAAAATGGAGAGGTATTGAACAAATAACAAATTCATAGTTTGAAACCAAATATAGAGTAATCGGCTTTAGATCGATTAATTTGTCATTAGTGTCACCCATAATCAAGAACCGATGATTGAAAGGTCTAAGCAGCAATCTTGTAGCTTGGGTTGACTAGATTTTCCAGGCCGGACACTACTTGAATTGATTGAATCACGTCACCAACCTTGACATCCGCCAAAAGACCTTCATTTTCCGTCACATAACCAAACACTGCATATCGGCCATCCAAAATATTGGCATTACTAGGAGTTAATTCACTTTCTTTTAGAAGCCAGAATACCTGGCTTGAACCAGAGTTATCCTCGAACTCCTGACAAGCATAAAATTCAGGAAACTTCTAATCAGCTTTAATTTTAAGAATCATCTATGTGCAGAAAAGTAGTGTTAAATTCCCATACTCACATCTCTAGCCATCGCCATTGTTCCAAAAGCATTAAATGGAAGCTTTGTTTGAGCCTTGTAGAGACCAAGCTCCTGTCCAAAAACACTATCAAATTTCAAAATGACAAAGCAAACACAAGTGCTAAATGTGTAAAGAGAAGTTTCTAATTGGAAAATTATGAAAAAGACGTCAGAAGACTGGTCAAAAGACGAATTTTTGGCAAAGCACATTGATGAAGAGAAACTTTCAGAAACTTACCTCCAAAGTAGCTCCATAAAAAGGTGACTTCTCCCCTTCCACCATGATTTCCAATGGTATTGTCCGGGTTTTTTCTGTACTAGGATCAATAAAACCCTCAGCAGGACCTTCAGGATCGCCTGTTTGAACGACAAAGCCATCCGCTGCAGCAAAAATCAAGGGTGCCCAAGCATTATGATCATGTACACAAGTAAGAACACTTGCAACTTTGGGCAGAATCTTTTGTCTTAAAGCAACTGGTAAACCACTTAAACCTACAGTAGCCGTAATGACTAAAACAGGCGCAAACATTCCACGCAGAAATGACACAAACTTCAACTAAGCTATTGTACCTCTTTGGATTTCCATGCCATCATAAAAGTGCCTCCACCAAATCAACAAAATTTCCAGCAGTTACCGAGCATTGTATCCATCAAGAACTATTCGAACACACTCATCTACATTAGGGATTGGTCTTGACTTTTGACCTCATATCAACAGTTGCTCCCTCTGTCAGAGGCATACTTGGTATTCTCTCTCTTGGCACTTCATATGGGAAGCCATCCACCATATCCTCTCTCTGCAATACTGCAGAAACCCACCGGCCCCCAGTGGGAAGATCCTCAGCTGCAGTCACTGATAACGCCTATATGAGTAATAGTTTATTTTAGTAGGATGAACTTCTATAAGTCCTTCACGATTTCATGTTGAAGGTAGGATACAGTTCTTGTGGGAAGGGAGATTTGTCATTACTAATCCATTTCTTTGTAAAGACCTCTATGACATGACATTGTTGAAGGTTTAGCATTTCCTCAACTGTAATGAAATACTAGTTAGTACAAGAAGGCTACAAATATAGCGTTCGATTGTCGAGAGATCCCTGGCTGCAAAACTAATGCCCTTCAAGTAAGGAACAAAACTTAAAGAACCAACTCCGGTCTCATACACTAACCGAAAATAACTTATTGAACCACTTTATAAAGGTAAGCTGAACTTGAGCACTTTCGGAGAGTATGGATGTTACAATTATTGGAAATGGACTTATGGAATTGGGGTGGTACATCAATCCCCTTTACCCCGAAGAGATGGGGATGATCAATCCATGGGTGGAAGAACAACAATAGGCAATTCTGAATTTAAATAGAAATCCAAGCAAGCATTCGGGAATCTATAATGACAAGATCAAAGCAGTTATACCATAACAAGAGCATTGTGGAAAGCTTGTTATATCATTGATAATCTTTAAATCAAGACAATGAATCTCTTAGTGAGGGGCACTCTGGTTCTTAAGGAATGAGTGGAAATAAGACTTAATGCTTGGCCTCCCACTCAACCTTGACTACCTACATAATTTAGGGAACCACAGTTTCTAGAGCTCAAAATCTCAAAACATTATAGATCAGGAACAAATGATACTCTAAAAAAATAGGATCTTAGATGCACAAACATTCAAGTTGTTCTGTATTTGAACCTCTGCTTTATATTGAAATATAAGCCCTGCTGTTTCCCTTCTTAAGCAGATTACAATGAGTCTTCCGCTACAAAGAAGGGAAAGAAAAAGACAGCAGGAACCCATTGATTTATAAAGATAGCAGCTTTCTAGCTGTTAGTTGAGATGAGATATTAGAACATAAATTAATGAACTATGACCTGGAATATGACTCACATAAACTTATAACTGATTTTATCTTTAGAGTTTCTTGCAGGTTAAGTGTCCAAAGTTATCTTTAGAACATTACAATGGGATAATGCATCTTAGGGGTTTGTAAAATTTTAGGAAATATTTGTTTCCTTAAAGTCAAACCTCTAAATAATAAATAATTAAAGCATAAAGACACTCGCACCCTAAATCCTACCATTTAAACAGCATCCTAACTCTCATTTTGAGATTGTTTATGCTTCCTGCCAATAAAAGAGAATTGAAGAAACCCATCTACAGCGTGGAATGTGTGTGTGACTACTTAGCGAAAAGAGTAATTCTCACCCGCCCAACATAGTTGAGCAGCTCCTTTTGTTTAGGCGCAACAGCATTCTGTATCCCTATCCTCCACAATCTGTTGCAACTCATCCATTCCAGCTTCCAGCTTCTGAAGCAACTCCATCCCATGCTCCTTCTTCGATTCAGCTAGTCCTCGACAATCAGACTCTTCCCTTGCTTGAGTGTACGCGAAGCCCGCCTCACATTCTACACACCACAACATGCAAAAACAAAAACAAGGCTTTCAAGTTTCAACTCACAGTTCAATCAAACCCTTTTCATAGTTGAGCCAAAACTCAAGAGAAATCAATTAAAACAAAAGCCTACCCCTCTCAACGGGATCAAGTGCTTTGACACCGGCAATCTTAAGACTGTCAGTAATATCTTCAAGCGGCTTCTGTACTTCCCTCACAGCTTTATTGTCAATAGGCAATGCATACCTCAGCAATGCACCGGGGTCCTTAATTGGTGGTCCTGATATCAACACAGATACATCAGGCATTGCCATATTAATATTAGCATTTATATTTGCATCAGCAATTGCAGGCACTCCAGTTATCAACCCAGTTGCCAAGGCTATTGAAATTGCACATTCCTTCAATTTCTGCTCCTCAAAATTAAAAAACAACTTCAATTTAGACTTTTAAACTTTCAAAAGTATTATCAAAAGCAAACAACAAAGAATAAAAATACAAAATCTGTCACCTGAAATGGGTTGTGATTATGATTTTAACGCACAACATTTGAGCAACAAGCGCCTGCTCAATACACGGCCATTGTTGTTGTTACACACTTATAGTGAGTTGTTTGAATACGGTTGGTGGGTAATCTTGGAGTAACGAAGTTGCAGAAATAATGGCCGCCATAGTGTAATTTCACCAAGTTTTGAGAGGTATCAAACACATATAGTGCCAAGATTTTCAACAAATGAATGAAGAATATGAAACTTTTTTTTTTTTAGGGTCTTTTGAGGAGTTGAGTGAGAGTGAAAGATTTGTAGATAAGGTTTTACTTGGTCCTAGGAAGAAATAAGAGGATGTGCTGACTGCTAAGCTTATGCCGCTGCAAATCTAGAAGGTTATATCTTCTATGTTCAGAGTCCCCACGCCTTCGGATAAGATAACGAGAATTGTGATTTTGTGGACAGCTGGCCTCTGGGCTTCATGGTTTGGCTTGAGAGAGGTCCAATGAAGTTGGGAGATATTGCCTTTTTTTGGGTAATTTCCACTTTTGTTTTTGGTTATTCGTTCTTCTTAGTAATTAATTCCATTGAAGAATGACGTGGCCATTGTCATATGACATTTCATCATTTTAAAATCATAGAATTTCCAATTTTTGTAAAAATAAAATGATAAAGAATTCTGATGGTTACACAACTATGATAAAAATAACTGTCAAATCGTGCAGTGTTATAATGTTAATTTAAAATCAAATTAATTTTTTACTTAACATTACATAGAAAAATCTTTAATATAGTCATAATATTGAGACCAATTAATTTTATTATTATGAAGAGCTTATAGTTCAATTGAAGCATAGTTACAAAATTACTGATTTAAAATTATCTTTAGTATAAATAATATAAAAGTAAAGTATGTACTACATTAATAATTAATGTTAAATCCAATATGTAGATGTCGATAAAAGAGATAGACACAATTGCAAAAAACTAGTACATATAGTTATGTACCATTCGAAATGTACAAGTTATCTTAATTGTATAAATCTATATATTTTTTCTTTAATATTTTTCTTTCAATATAAATTCTATAAATACTATACAATAATTTAGTAACAACTCTAAAATAAATCATTATCCCAAACAAATTTAGAAAATATTTTAGTCTATCCTAAAATTTAATGTAACAATACATATATATTTAAGTATATATATAAAATAATTATTATTATGTGGAGATAAATTTCTTAATATTAAATCTAAAAGTTATAACTTATTACAATGCAAAGTTTATTCTTATTTATAACTAGCCAAAATTTAGATAAGATATTTTATAACTATATGGAGGTTATTCCTATCTAAAATATTAGTATGGAGAGGCTTTCTTATAATAATACTATATGATTTTTCAACTTTTTTTTTTATCTCTATTGCATCATATTCTTTAGTTCACGTATTGGTATTCTTTGTTAATTAAAAAAAAACAATATTATTCTTGATGTCTATAGATAAAGATAGTGATATAAGACATTTAGAACAAGAAGATTTGACAAAAAGAGTCAATTTGGGCATATAACATGTCATGGTGAAGTTCTCGACACAAGAATAAAAACTAACCACATTACATTGACGTTGAGGAGTTGTAGAAAATGGGTGATACAAACATTATACGTGGGCTTGCTAGACCCATCTCCTAAAAGTTGCCCTAAGCCCCTAACCATGGGGCTGGTAAGATATTGGCTGAATTTTATTGTTTAAGGCCTGAAAAATAGTTAACAAATTTAAACGTTTATCTTGCTAAAGAAGTGTCATGCATTTACCATCAAATTCAACGCAAAATTTGATTAAAAGTTCTGGTTTTAACTCAAACCAATAAACCAATAAGAGAATCCAGTTACCTAAATGTGCTTCTACGCAAATAATAGTAGTGAACAGTAACCAATTTTACCAATTCTACACATAGCGAAGTTCCTGAGTCGTGTAAATTGAAAATGTTATCTAGCAGCAACCAAAACCAGCGTTACAAATGCACATGAAGTGCAAAATAGAATATTAATTTGACCAAGCCCAAGTTAGTGGCCCAGATATATAGAAACCAAAAAAAAAAAAAAAAAAAATTGGCACAAACACACAAATTAAGCAAAGCATCATCAAAATTAAGCTTGGGAGAGATGACTAAATCTTTTTTATCTGATAAAAAGAAAAATTGGCCTATACAAAAAAATCCGAACAACTAATCAACTCAACCTTATGGGTCTTAAGTAGTACTACTTCCTTACTAATGCCGCTGAATTTGAATTGTTCTTGCAATTAAAAACCCAAAAAAACGAATCTACATGCACTTGAAAACTGCTAACTTACTGCAGATTTTTTTTTTTTTTTTGTGAATCATCAGGCAATGGTTGCACCAGAGAGCTGAACTTCATTTGGCTTAATAACATCACCACTCCCTTTCTTCGGTGTTGATTTGTAATAGCATCCGTATATTATCAGCTGTATTGCTCCCAGTACAGTCCCAAGCCCATTGCTCACCTTAATTAATAAACCAAATTAAATTAAACTAAATTATTAAAATAGAGAAACAAAAACAAAAAAACCACCACCCTGGCCTGCTTATTAATAAAATTAAAACAATAAAAAATAATATAATTACCACAATGAATTTGTCAAATTTGATGAGACCATAAGCAGTCCAGACAGCACCGTTAGCAAAGTTAGCCAATGAGAGAAAGAATGGCATGTACTCCACACTCTTCGTCTTAATAACCTTGTGCTGTTGTTGTTAACCATCATCATACGACATATGCTCATGGATTAATAATTAAATTAAATTAAAAAAGGAAGAAAAAGAAAAAGAAAAAAACTAATTGAGATACTTACCCAAATGCTGAGAGGCGAAGCGTACATAATAATGTTGAAGATATCGCAGATGATCCCGACAAAGAGAGTCCTAGTGGTAGTGTTGTGGAACACCACGAAGGTGATGACGGCAATAACGCCTAGGAAAGCGACTTCCCCCAAGAGCCCGATGGCCACGATTTTCCTGCCTTTCTTCTGGCGATTGTAGACGCAGAAGATGGACAAGTAGATCAGCTCCAGCGCCAGCCCGATGCCGTTGATCGTCACCACCAGCGTGCTGTCCGGATGCACCACGGGGAGTCCGTACAGGATCCAGAACATGCAGTTCATGCACGCGCATATGTACGCGTACGGATGAAACTCCTCCGTGTCTTTCCTCTTTATGATCCGCCAAAACGTCGGCCTGCATGTATTATATAATTTCTAATTACGCTAAATAATCACAATTACTTTGTTAATTAATTTATTAAAATGAATTAATAGTTATTAGTCCGTGTAAGAGTGTACGCACGTAACGTAAGCAGTCACAAGTTAATTCAGTAACTAATCACATATTTAACACGCAGGTTAATCACTAACTAAAATCAATTAACAATTAACGGTGCGTTTGTGGTTATGACACGAGAGAGAGAGAGAGAGAGAGAGAGAGATTTGTTACGTAGGCGAGAGGAAAAGGCCAAAGGAGATCACATTCCCTGCACCAATTAAGCATAATAACAATCACAAAATTGTTTTTGGAAATGCAGAAAACAAAATTGATTAATTAATCAATTAACAAAAATGTTTTTGAAACAGAAGAAAGCAAAAACAGAAAACAAAAACAAAACAAATAAAGAAAAATCTATTTACCTATGATGCCGACGATGTTACGAGCAGCCTCAGCCGAAACCATTTTTGGAGGATCAAAGAAGATCGATCGATCGATCGATAGAGAGAGAGAGAGAGAGAGAGAATGAAGAGAGGAGAGTTTGTGTGAGAGTGTGCTATATATATGTGTGTGTAAAGAGAGTTGAGTAATGAGAGTTTTAGTAGGAGAGGAAGTCTTAATTAAATGTAATTAGTTATCTGATTTAATTAAATTAAAATCAAAGCGATTAATTTCGATTAATCTGAAGAATCTTCTCTGGTTGATTAATTTCATAGAGGACAAGTGAAGTGAGGTAGCAGCAGTAGTACTACTAGACTACTAGTGGTGTACGTGCGCAGGCAGTTAAATAGCGTAGGCGTTGCGTTTTGCATGGAAGGAATAATCCTAGTGGGGCCAGTGATACACGCCGTTGGGTCCGTTGAGGTTGTTACTTGTTGGTTAATTAATTATTAGATTTCTTTTTTTTTAAAAAAAAAATAGTTAACAAATTACAGCGGATATAACTAACGTACGTATAGAGGGCGCAGGCCAAAACGCATTGCTATTTTGGTTTGCCGCATCGCAACTGATTGCCCGGATTCTGTGGATGCATGGGGCGGCGCGTCTTCCATTTTTCTCCTCGTATTCGTACTCAGAATTGCCTACCATGCCATTGCCAATTTAAATTAAAGAAAAAATTGGGATTGAATTAATTTTCGAACTAACAGCTACACAAATCATTAGGCTGGATAATATGGAATTTCAAGCCATCCAGTTTGTATGTATAATTAAGTTATATCAAGATGGCGTCTATTGTCACAACTTTATTTATTTATTTATTTGTTACAAAAATAAAAAAAGTAAACTAGGGCCATCTGCTTATTTAATTATTTAAAAATAAAATTTGGATGAGAACCAAGGAACACAGTTGGTAAACAATAGCAATGGCGAAACGCGATGTCTTGTCGTCGATAGGTAGAGATTGGATAGATTTGAGAATCTGTGGTGATTTTAAAATTGGCATACGATTACCAATTATTAGTCTTACGTGGAGTATTTCTTGCTAGACAAGAAAATGTGGATTTAACATAGAGTTTTATAAGTTAAGGGTAAATAATGTGTGAAAATTTGTCTCATTTATGTGTTGGTATTTAGTCGGAGAAATGATAATCTTCCAAATCAATTTTTTTCTTTATAAGTTAAATCCTAATATGCAACTAAAAAATGAGTCAGATTATTAAGTACATACTTCTTTATGTGATGAAATTGAGAAATTTTCCATATTACAAAGCCCGAGGATTTTGCTAGGTTACACATCATGATTTTGAATTTCTGATTCGTTTAAAAATTATACGAATTACCATGCACTTATTGCTATGACTTTTACATTATTTTAGCAAGCAGGTTATAAATTGCAGCATCAGAATTTAGCAGAACCCCAAAACCAAAACTAACAACTCTGAACGGAAATTGAAGCACAATAACAGAAAAATCAAAGACATTAATTAGTTAATTAAGCTAAGGGCCTGGCTCGGCCATTGCAGCCAGAGAGCTGGACTTCAGTTGGCTTCTCATTTTCTTCATCTTTTTGAGTGGAGCTGTAGTAGCATGCGTACAAAATCAATTGTATTGCACCAGATATTGCTCCAAGTCCGTTTCCAATCTACAGAAAAATATTATCAACCAATTACTCTACTAGTTATTATTATTATTCATTATTCATTATTCTGATTTCAATAATTAAGCAAATTGAAGTAAGTACATTCATTGAGAATTTACCAAAATGTAGAGGTCGAAACGAATGAGAGCGTAAGTCACCCAAACAACTGCATTGAGAAAGTTGGCTAGCGAGAGATAGAATGGCATGTACTTGACACTTTTCGTTTTGATAACTTTTTGCTGTGTCAATTGAAAATAAGAAAATGAATAATAATAGTAATAGTAATTATAAGATGAATTGACATTTGAATTTGAACTAGAATCAAAATTTGTTTAGGACTACCGTAAGATAACTGTATAGTATTATTATAACTCTGATTTTAATAAAACCCAATCGAGCATTCAAGCCTAAGCATAACACATACCATGATGGTCAGTGGCGAAGCGTACATGAGGGCTCCAAATATGACACAGAGGATTCCAACAAATCGAGATCTCTTCGTATGGGTGTGAAAAAATAGCATTGTGCATGCGACAACAATCCCCAAAAATATTAGCTCTATGATGATCCAAAGAATGACCTTTAGCTGAAAAAAAAAAAAAATATTAGCTCTATGATTTCAGTACATGTGATTATTAAATTAAAACACATTGGTATTACATATGTGAACTGCATGTTTACATGACTTCTAAATAGTAGATAAGTAAATTAAGCCGGGCCAGTATGACACGATATTTTATTTATTTATTATTATTATTATTATTATTATTATTATTTTTTAACCTATGGTAACTTAATTTTCTCCATAGTCTTATGATCACGATTAGTTTAAATTCAAGACCTCTTATTTTTAGATTGACCAACTTGATAAGTTAAAATTAAAAAAAAAATGATATTGTTATGAAATTGATATAAAAAATTTATATTTGAAATGATGTGGTACATAACGCGTCATCTATTTATTATTGATGTAAAATTACATGAATAATAATATAAAAAATTAAGTATTACTAAACACATGAGAGTCACTAATTAGTGACACAAAATATTATTATTCTAAAACTAATAGCTAGTGTCCGACTCATGTTCTAGATAAGACAAAAGATGCAAGCGGACAACACTAAAGTATGAACAGTTAATTAATTTTTTTTAAAAGTACAGAAAGAAACTCAACAACACTCTTAATAATGGCTTTAGAACAAATAAATCAATGGAATTTTTTATTTAGCAATTTTAATAAATGAAAAAAAAAATTAGACAACTGAACCAGAAAAATTTTGGAGCCCATCAAAATATACCATGCACGACACCATCCAAATTGTAATTGGTCTAATTGCTGAGTTGGGCCGACCTCTTATGAATTGGGCAGTAAACAAGCCCAATTAGGACGATAACATCGTTGACCCCTCAATTTTATATAAATAATTAATAAATTTTATTGTATCAACATTTACATTAAGTTAAACCATAAATTATCTATGATGAGATTACGTTTAAGCCCTATTACAGCATGGGCTAATACAACCTATAACATTAGATATCATCATATTATAAAGATGTAGCTTCTTCTTCAAATTGAGATGTTTTCTAAGATGAAAATTACTTAATTTAAGATACTTTTTTAACAAGTATTTCCTATAGAAGCCTATAAGAATAACATATACTAAATTTAAGGTTGAAGGCTGTCTAAACCTTATATATTTAATCAAAAATTCATTATCAGCCTGGGAAAATGTCCTAATAATACAATTTCAAAACTTTAAAAGATCTTTAGGATAAGAAAGCTTTTAGCTAAAAACAAATAAAAATCTCAGAAGCTAACTTCTCTGTAAAAGCAACTATAAATGCAATTGCACGTGAAATATATATATTAATTACATGATCATATACTAATGGTAAAGGTTTTAGAGGAACTTACTCAGCCTTTCTTCTGAGCGAAGACAAAGAAGGAAGATTGATATGGGCAATCTCCATGGTGAGTTTATGTACAGTTTATTGTGACGACCAGAATGCTATCAGGGGTCACAAATGGTAGTCCATAAAACACCCACAGCGAACAAATCGTCATTGTTGCCAAATACGGGTCTTGGCTTGAACTCTTCCACTGATCTTTTCTTGTAGATCTTCAAGTAAATGTTGGTCTGTGAATAATATTAATTTACAATTAGATATCAAATATAATCAATTCTATCTTGAATAATCGCTATAGTACATCATCATCTGGGTAAGAACTATGAGAATAATAAGCTGGGGTTGAAATTCATGCACAATGATTACATATTATTGGGATTTGGATCTGCTTCTAGGAATCTACTAGGGGTGTTGAACTGAAGTTGGATCCAAGTTCCCATATATATATATATTAAATGAATGCAAACCTCTTAATAGCTAACTAATTAAAGATAGCAAACCCAGGCAAAAAGATACTAAAAAATCACTCAACCGCACCCCAAGAATAAAAAGGACATTAATTCCAAGATACTCAAAACCACTTAACCGCAACCAAGAATAAAAGGGACATTATTTTAATATAAGACTCAGGCAGGGAATTGAGTCATCGTAGATGTTGTGAAAAAAAAGATTATAATTATAAAATAAAAATTAATAATATATGGTAAATATAAATTTTAAATAATAATTTGATAATTTTGATAAAATGATTAAATATATAATAAAATTTTTATTATATAAATAAAAATAATATTAATATAATTTTTGAATTCAATGAAATAAAACATTTTAACGTTATAAGCTTAAAAATACGGTTGTGTACCTCAAGTCTAAACTAATGAGAATCCTATGTAATAGACGTGGAGTTGGTAGATTTTTGAAGAGCGCACGCCTACATGTTACATGCATCCGGATTTAGTGGGACAATTGAAAATAAGTTAATGGATTAGATCATTACCCTGTATAGAAGCGAAAAGAAAAAAAAAATGAAGATTGGATAATCAATCAAACCAAAGATATCCCCCATTATCTACATGTTTAGATTTTTAGACAAATACACATTGACATGATTGGCTTGTGGTCCACTTTTAGCAAGTCTCTCTTGCTTTCATGAATTTTTCACACACTAATGAAAAAAATGTAGAAAGATACAAACAGAAAAGAAAGCTGACCAAGGTTCAAAGTTTAATATAATTCTCAAGGAAAAAAGATAAGAAGTTTTAACATTATAACCATATCAAATAAGCACCATGAGAATTTTGAAAAAAAAATGAAAAAAAAAGTAGCACATACACAATGTGAATAGTGGGGTGCAATACATGGGTATTTCTTTCCAGCCTTTATTTTCAGTAACTGATACTTCTAATCAGAGGTTTGAGAGGTGTCGAAGGGATAATGACTTGTCGTGTCCGGCACAAATAGTACCATGCTAGCGATGCAAACTCACTCGTACCACTAGCTCAAGATGCGACGGGTATGAGTTCACACACTCAAATCACAGAAATTTATACAAGTTAATAAATTTTTGAAAATTAAAAAAAAAAGTCAGGCTAATGAATCACGTGGGACTGGAGAGGTCTTCAGCAAAGTTTGCGACCAGGAGCACTAACGAAGGCTTTCTTCATCGGACTGATTCCTTTTGTAATCAAACACGACATATCACAGTTGAGGACTCTCACTCTTAGTCGAAATAGGAAATTAATTGACCAGAGAATATTTCTCACATTTGTTTGACTGTTATTGGATACACACACCCAAAAAGGAAGAAGAAGAGAGAGATTTATATGGAAGACGCAAATACAAATAAAGGATATTATTATTTCCTGCAGAAAGAAAAAGTAATATATGATATTCAGAAAAAATTCAAGAAGCATATACACAACTAGCCAAAAATGGCTTAGATATACCCATAAAAATAAAGAAAAATTCTTTGAATCATTCCTTATATATACTTGGGGTGTAACTATTAAAAAAAGATCATTCTGGCCAATCATGAAAATGAATCAAATTAATTAAGTATAAATTAAACATACCTATGAGGCCTACAATGTTCCTGGGGCAGTTGAGGTGAGTCACCATATTAGTCCCAACAAAGAGCAAAATAATATATTGAAGAGAGAAAGGGCAAGAAGATTTGAGAAGAATATATATAGTTAGTGCTATATAACGATAGCTTGCTTACAACTCTTTATGGTATGCTGATTTTGCTTGGTAAGAACAGAAAGGTAGCGTAAAATATGTGATTGAGAAGAAGATGAGTCAGAGATAAATTTTGAAAATTAAGAAATTTGCATATCTAGGTCTGCAAATGCTTTGGTGGGGTTTTATTAGTTTCTTTCCTGCGTGTTTATACTTTTAATAAATTAATGCGATGAGGAGACGTATATGACAATTCCTAATGCATGCATGCCGACAGGGAAGCGGATCCCCTCTACAGTTGGTATCATTGTTATCAGCATTAATGTCGTTTATCTGTCTTGTGACATCTGTATCATATGGATAATCACCTTTATGAATAGGAAATTGATAAATACGACTAGATGGAGTAGAATAGTCAATAATCCCATACGAGATTACAACTTTGTAAACAAAGTGTTTAAATTTGCAACTAATAATTAAAAGTCAAAGGCATATGGAAGAATAAAACCATGGGTCTATTTGCGGTGCAGCCTCGTGCATTCGCCACAATTTTCTGGCCATATATATATATATATATATATATATAGCAGCAACTGATAAGAACTAGCGTTACATGTAACAAATTTGCATAATATACATGGTAAAAAACAATTGTATAAATATGAACAAATTGTTGCGATAAGGTATGTTTGACACGCTTTATATTATAAAGATTGTATTAATTAACTTAATGCAATCCCATATTGAGTAAATGTTCCTATTCACATTATGATATATTGTAATATACTATAATGCGAACAATGCCACATTAAATAAGCTCAAGGAGATCAAGTTTGTATATTACAAAACTATTCAAATTATTTTTAATTTCTTTAATGAACATAATAAAAATTAAATAAAAATATATAAGATTAAATAAAACTAAAAAACTCAAATACGTTCACATTCACGACAATTTTCACTGCACGACCGTTGGTAATACGCCTTATTAAAATTCAGGCATGTATTAAAATTTAGTACCATTAGAATATTTTTGTCGGGGCCATAATAACGATGTAATTATTACTAGTTAAAAAGCTTTCATTTGCCCCTAAGTTTAGGTTAAAATTTTGAAATGGAAACTTTACTTGCAGATTTATAGCAATAAAAAGATTCCTTTTGCTAATAATACTGGGTAACATTGCATAGCCTCAATAAGAAAGATTCTATTATTACCAAAATAAAAGCTCATTGACATTAAAATATGGTACACAACAGCAACTTGCTAGAAAATGATGGTGAAAATTATTTGTTTTAATTACAAAATTTGAGTTATTATTTGAATATAAATAACAATAAAATAATATTGAATCTTAAATTATTAATTTGAAAGAAATTAAAATTAATAATATTATTATATATAATACAATCTATATTACACTAAATATTACAGTTACTAATACAAAATAATAAAATATAACTCAATATAATATAATACAGTCTGATAAATGCACTTACAAAACAAAAATCTTTGCACCACCTTAATCATACACACGAGGTCATACGCCAGGACCGTAGAGCTTTTAAAAGCAGAATTTCATTGAAAAAGAAAACAAAATGAGTTGCAGGTTCAATGGATGGATAAATTTTTGCAAGATGATGCATACCCAGAATCTAGATATATAGTGGATTCATCATTAATTAATTAAAGATACTGAATTTTAGTTAAATTATATGGTATATATGCATATCGAGTACATGAAAGCAAG